>JARKHS020015058.1:0-68119 GCA_030143305.2 Amblyomma americanum
TTTATTCTTTGAGCACGCTAGCTGGCGCTGCCGTCTGGGTTGCTCCTTTAAGCAACTTTAAGGCCTCTGACGGCCGCCTTTATTGCTACGGACCTTTATCGCAAAGGTCTCGACACTTTGCCGTGTAGATGCGCGTCACGCGCCTTTGGGGCAAAGGACCTTAATTTCTAAGGCCTTACAAGTGCCCGTGTGACAGGGGCAGACGCCACACTCGTGCTACGGCTTATGAATGTTGAGCCACGACTGGTGGAAGTAGTCCACGCTTGTGCGTTGTTTTGACGCAGTGTTTTGCGCTTGATATTTGTTGAAGACTACTGATTGGTTAGAGCCACGGTGGTTTGAGTCGATATTTGGCGCGAAATGGAAGGAATGCGCGCGGGACTGAGAAGAGCCCTGGGGGCGCGTAGATGGCGGCCGAAGGAAACGGTCATATCGGACGGAGGTGAGGCGGACGGAAGGCTCGCTCGGTCCAGACTCCGGCCTATTGTTTGGGAAGGCAGGGATATCTCGCTTGGCGTGGGTGGTGGCCTGGTTCCGTTAGCCTCCGGCCGTTGACTGGCGAGTGTTGGAAAGTTTCTTTTATGCTGGTCGCCCTCTCCGCTCATCGCAAAGTGTCGTCAAGTCAACGGAAACATTATCAATGAACAACAACAACATTTTTGCTTCATCATATAACTCATCTCTATACCTCAAAAAGGCTATTTTTAAAAATTCTGGTTCACCTTTGCCGAAATAGCTTGTATGCCACAAACTAAACAGGAACATGATTATTTTCCTTCAGTTATATTCTCCTTACCGTTTGCTGCGCAGAGTATGGCATCCCTGCAATATCGATCATGCGAGCTCTGCGTGAAGCAGTGTTGAAGGGCGGAAAGAGCAGAAATGTTCCAGCCCTGGGTTTGGTCCGACGACAGCACCTCAGGCGCAGCTCAAGTACCGTTCTAGTGCAGTATGCGAAGACCGATGTCCGTATTAGCACCCAACTGATTGAATAAACTAACTTCAGCAAAAACAACAACCTCCGTTTTTGTGGTTATATATAGTCGCACAAATTTCTGCGCCCTGCTGGCTGTGTGGAATCTTTGTCGTTGTTGACCTCAGTATACAGTGGCTGTTGTTATTGTTGTTTCAAAACCGATGGCACAAACTCACAGTAGGGGACTGGCCAGGGTTTGGGGCAGATACAAAAGGGGCTGTTTTGTACCGTTTTCCTCTTTCTCTTTCCTTCGGTTGCTGCTCACGAGAGGGTACAGTACCACCTGCAACTTTCCCTCGGCGATGTAATCAAGAAAAACCGCTGAAAGTGCAGCTGTCCTGTGCCTAAGTACTGCTACATTTCGAGAAGGTGAGAAAACTCGAAACGGGAATACTTGTCAGCCTGACCACTATTTTCCGAACCGAGTGTAACGCGCCCTCGGAATGCGACGGAGAATCCACAGCGAAGCCTGAGGACATCATCATCATCCACAGCGACATTGGTACGACCGCGTGTCATCAGGGTGCGACCATTCGTGTTCTTCCCCGTTATGAGCAAAATTTCTGCGTGAATGCGAGGGCCGTCGATGTTGAACCACCACCTGAACAGAGACCGCCTTTCGCGCATTCCGCACCTGTGCGCCGTCGGAGCTCGGTAGCTGCTACGCTGCTCAGAGATGAACCTCAGGGTGAGATCTTTCTGCCGTGGCCTCAAGGGTGAGTCTATAGCACTTCTCGCAGCAAGCGCATTGCCACGTGCAGATTACTAGGGTGCGCGACATACAAGTCGAAGCAGTTCAAATGGAAACAGCGTGCATTTAACGCTAGCTGCTCCAGGGTGGTATGTGTGAAAACAGTCGGCCAAATATTTAGCTTACGTGCACGACCGCCGACTTCTCTGTGCTCGTGCGCCTTGTGCACCGGAGCAAATTAGGGAAAATGTCAAAACTAAGCACAGTTTCACTGAGCCCATGCTTAATCTTGAGCACAGAAATGTCGGCGGTCGCGCAAGATTGTTATGTACTTACTTTTTTTTCTTGAGTAGTTTTTCAGGATAGAAAGGCTGGAAAGGGGTGCATTTTTCAGGCACTCTCAAAGTATGAACAGCAGCCTTACCGCCGGCATTCCCGAGAACAAAAGTATATTTTAATACCACATGCGGGTGCGAAACATATGGCTAACGAAAAACTTGAAAATAAGTTGTACGAAGAGAGCACAGCCAGAACCATATTTTATGTCACTGCTTGCATTTGATGTCACGGACGTCAAG
The DNA here is from genome assembly GCA_030143305.2 of Amblyomma americanum. NCBI lineage: Eukaryota > Metazoa > Arthropoda > Arachnida > Ixodida > Ixodidae > Amblyomma > Amblyomma americanum. The sequence goes on from JARKHS020015058.1 coordinate 2,246, forward strand.
ACACTGAACCACCCATAGCTTCGACAGAACAGGCCGGAGCTGGTTTCAATGCCTTCTCGCAGAGCTCCTGGTTCGCCAGCATGGCGGCTGCTGTGGCGTTGGTGCAAGCTATGCATAGAAAGGGAAATGACATATTTACAACCCTGAGAGACGAAAAGAGAGCACCGTGCAATACCTAACATACCCGGGTTAATGGTATCCAAGCGGAAATCAATAGAAAAAAAATGGGCCTGGGCGAGACATGTATGTAGTTCTGCGAATTGAGAAACGAAGGTGCAGAGTGGATTACGAAGGAAGAAAATACACCAGAGGGACAGTCGGCTGGAACGATAAGTTTGTACAGTATGTGAATACGTCTGGCGCAGGGCAGGTATAAGAATAATAAAAGGCATTTGCTCTGTAGTGGATGTGACCGCGGGATGAAGACGACGATTACTGTAATAATTTTTTAATGCGTAAGCATTACTCACTTTGTCGTATAGTGATTTCGCCGCACCACCCTGCAAAGGGCTCCGCCCTCCACCAACCCGCCTTTACCCTCCATCCATCTGCACCCTCCAGAATTCTAAATCCAGCACCAAACAAACAACCGAACTTCACTCTCCAGAACCTTCACTCATCACCAGCTTCCCACCTCCACCATCCTGAAGGCCTCCGACACATAACAAACCCACTTTTGCCCTCCGCCCACTTTCACAACGGGTACGTGGTTGCCATGGGAACCAACCGGAGGGTAGTTACCTAAGGAGGAGGTATCCGCGGAAGGAGGGTACTGCGAGAGTGTAGGGAGGCGTAGCACATGTCCGGAAAGTGGATACCGTGGAAGGAGGAAGAAGGATATGGCGAAAGCAGAGGAATGCAGCTCGGTCCATCTGCGGCAACTGCTTGAAACGCGCCGCCAGATGAGAGGACCATTGGCGGTGCTGCGCTTCCAGACCGGCGGACTGGAGAGGAGACCTAGACGAAAAACTTTGACTACGAGCGGAAAACAAAAAATAGCGCCTTATATATTTGAGGTCGCTCTCATGTTTCCTGCCACAGCATATCTTATAGTATAAACACCTTAACAGCTGCCGCTGAATCTCGTGGTAACCAGTGGTAACCACCTTGTCAATGTTTTTCTCCGTTTTTTTTTTTGGAAGCGACCTTTAGCAAAATCGCCGAACGATGTTTTAAAAAACAGTGGTAAAGAATCCCTCGATCCTCATTAACTCGACCTGACATGCACATGCTTTCGAGCTCGATGGTAGTAAGCTGTTGCCTCATGGTTCGACTCAGTCTCCAGCCCACTACGCCCGCCAGCAGTCGTCCGAGGCACTATTCTGCAGTTTAGGAATAATTTACTGGCGATCGCCAGCTGTACGCACTTCAGCCGAATTGGAAAAGCCAGTCGTCGTGGCGCGTAATTATGAGGAGGTTATAAGCAGAGGAAAGGCGCTGTTGCATCCTGGATCTCCAACTCGGTCGAACTTATAGCGTTGTGGGGAAGAGGTCCGAGGTGGCATTTCTGCAGCAGTCAATTCCAACAATGCAAAATGCATGTGCTAAGAGTGTTACACCAACACATATATACGCTTCATCCCGACTGCCGCTACCTGTAGTACTAATCATCATTATCATCATCAGCCTTACTACACCCACTGCAGGGCAAAGGCCTCTCCCATGTCTCTCCAATTAACCCTATCCTCGTAGTACTAAACTCATTCGTAACAATACGGCGAGGAATCCTCCGTTTTTTTTTTCGTACATTTGCGAGTTAAGCGCTACGCATAGATGCAGGTATACTCGTAAATTGTTTTCACTGGAGTGCTCAGGCACACGTGACTGCGGATTGAAGAAGTAAGATCAAGGTGCAAGCTTGCATGTTATGCGTTACAAACTCAGTAAATGCTGCATTCTGGACGGCAAGCAGTTGGTTTTTTAAGGTGTCGATGCTGAGTCCTTGTTGACTTTGTGCACATGGTTCAGAATCCACGTATGCAGTGCTAGAACTATTGATGTATATTGTTACGTGGCAGCCAGCCGAAGAAAGAGACGCGATGATCGATGGCAATGAGGTGATTTAATGGCCGCTGGCCTAGCGCCAGCGCTCCTGCCCACGCCACTGTACGGTTCGTCGTCTTCTTCGTCACACTACCCGGGGCCACCGAGCGATCGTCCCGATCGGTGACGAAAAGACGCGCGAAGTGGTGATGGGCTTCAGAGGATGGTGGGACAGGAAGGAGAAAGTGGTGAAGTGCTGGCCGACACGATGAAGGAGAATGATTCCGGGTTCGCGAAGCTTCTGGGCCGTAGGTCGCCAGGAGCCGACGGTCGAGGCCCCAGGTCGCGCCGAACGGCCTGGGCAGGGGAACGGTGTCTTCAGATGTAAGCGGCGTCTCGGGTCGGTGGGGTCGGTAGATCAGGTCATTGCGTCGGGTTCATGCAGCTCGTCGTGTTGAGTGGTCGGCGGGGGACGGGGCGCGGGGTGGGGGGGGGGGGGGGTGCAACGGAGAGGTCGGTTCGGGTCTGAAAGGCTGGGGCACGGTCGAGTGACGCAGGCCAAGAACTCACGGCCGACGACCACAGCAGACGCAGGACGCCGAAGCTCCCCGGACCAGGATGCCGATGATACCCCGGCACCTCCACCAAATGTTACGTGGCGGCCAGCCGAAGAAAGAGACACGATGATCGATGGCAATGAGGTGATTTAATGGCCGCTGGCCTAGCGCGAGCGCTCCTATCCGCGCCACTGCACAGTTCGTCGTCTTCTTCGTCACAATATTTAAGAATTCAGCCGTCCTGTTATTCAGAAGTCGTACTATGTAATAATATTTATTTGCAATAATATTTTCTACATTATTTTTCCTGTTAACGTTCATATTCAGAATAGTTCTATTTAATTGATGGCAGTGCTTGGGTATCTCGATTGCGATTGACGAACCGTGATCGAGGATCGAAGTGCAGCGCGCTTGATGGGGTCCGAGAATGGTAGGAATTAGCAGAGGTTACGAAGAAATAAAAGGTGAGCTATCTTGGTAACTCTAAATTATATGTGGGCACCCAACTGCGCCATGGGGGAAGACATAAGGAGAGGTGAAAGTGCGGAGGCCAAGCGGAGAGAAGGTTGAGGTAGACCGTAAGACCGTAGTGTCTCAACATACCATGCGTCCGGACAATGTAAGTTCCTCGTGCTGAAAAAAAACAAGACAGTTTGTGCAGCAACACGTGGTGCGCAGCTGTAATAAAGAGGTTCTAACCACGTTTACTGAGGGACGTTGGTGTACACTGACTCAAGCAGCACTCCATGGGAGAGGCCGTGCGACAGGGGCATAAAACGAAGAGCGGAATCGTGCTCAGCGCTCTCTTGTCATACGTTCACTCTTGCAGTGTTCGCGATAAACGTGTGCCTCCTGCTGGGAATCGCGGGCATAGTACTGCTATCGACTGAGGGCCGAAAGCACCGCCCGGAGTACACCGTCATCCCAGAAAGCAACGGGAGTCTGGTCGTCCTCACCACCAGTGGCCCCATGCACGGTGTTGAGATTACGGCACACGGCAGGACTTTGCACGCCTTCTATGGCGTTCCTTTCGCCGATCCACCAGTGGGAGAGCGGCGATTTCTGCATGCCATGCGAAGGACACCGTCCAAGACCATCACCATGGCGACCAAGATGAGGCCCGCATGCCCACAGGAGTCGTATTGGTTCAACACGGAGTACGTCAACGCCTCCAGCTTCGACGAAGACTGCCTCCACTTGAACCTCTGGACGCCCAGCTTTCACACCGATGACGCACCGCGGCCGGTTGTCGTGTACCTCTACGGCGGGGGCTTCCAGAACGGCGGCAACCACCTGGGCATCTACGATGGCAGCCATTTCGCTGCGCTTGGAGACGTCGTGGTGGTGGTGCCCAATTACAGGGTCAACGTGTTCGGCTTCTTGTACGTGGGCACGGACGACGCTCCCGGAAATCAAGGCCTTTGGGACCAGCGGCTGGCGCTGCTCTGGGTACGGGAAAACGTGCGCGCCTTCGGAGGAGACCCCGAGCGCGTGACGCTGATGGGACAGAGCGCAGGCTCCATCTCGGTCGGCTACCACGTCATCTCGCCGCTCACGCGCCACCTCTTCCAGCGGGCCATCATGCAGAGTGGCACGCCTTTCTACAAAGTCGAAGAGAACCGGCTCACGGGCCCAGAGAAAGCGCGCCGGCTGGCGGCAAGACTGTGCGGGCCACACTTGCTGCGCAGGCCCATGGGACACGTGGTTGACTGCCTGCGCAACCAGACGACCGAGAAGCTGCTGGGCGCCGTCAAGATGGTGTTGGGACTCAAGGCGTCGTCTTTCATACCGATTTCCGGGGACGAACTGCTGCCCAGTGACCCCCTGGTCACCATGGCCAACGGCAGCGCGCGTCCTGTGGACCTGTTAATAGGCGTGAATGAAAACGAAGGCACGTACTTCCTGTACAAGTTGTACAAGACTATGGGCATCACCGACCCCTTCGTCATGAGTAACAGGCAGCACGTGACCATCGTGAAGCTGCTCGTCAACTACGCCCTCTGGGAGGCCCCCGAGGACCTCATCGAGGGGCTTCTAGCCAATGTCAAGGTACGATCAGTTGTTTTCATTCACCCTTCGCGCACTCTAGCTTCCATTACCTGCTCAAGTTCGCCTTCGCGGTAATATAATGAATAACACACACAGGCGTGCGAGGAGGAGGAGGGCAGTGACCCCCCTAAAAGACATGGGGAAGGGGGCGCAAGTTTTCTACCATATTGCTCCTTGCTACACATAAGACATGAACGGGCGCTACCATGAACTTTGGCCCCTCATTATGAAGACCTGTGCACGCCTATGCCAACGCACGAACAAGGGTAAGCAATTTACTAGCGTCTAGGAAAACTAAGTTGTGCCAAAAAGGATGTCTTTTTTTTCTGCTTTACGAAAATTTGGTTATTGTGGTTATCACTGCCATCGTATCCCTTACAGTGCAGGCAAACGAATGAAATTGCCATACGCAGGGCGTGTGAAGAGTTCGAGTACTTCTGCGTGATGTAATGGTGTTAATACGATGTGCTACTAACAACTGCCCAATATTAGACGCCCCTTACGTCGCCTTAACTTTCCATTTGTAAAAGAGTGCTTAGAAAGAAACATTCACATTAGTAAGACATGTGCTCACTTTGGTACTGGATAAGGTATAACGCGCGCATGCAGCCGCCCGCATCATCTCAAATGTCCGCACACTTTCTACTCGGAGTCATGGAAAGAGATGAACGTTCACTGAGGGGCAGGCAGGTCATCGGTGCTCACGGCATCGTTTTGTGAACGTGCGTGGCTGTATAGACGACTTAACAGCGTGACCGATGGCGTGACTACATGTGCACACCTTCCTCGACGTATTCACCTTGCAAGAGCACTACGCGAATGACGTGAGGCGACCACTTCCTCAGTGTGGTTGCCATAGCTGAGCTGAAAAGAAAAAATAAAAGAAACTGAGGAGTGCGAGTACAAAATCACACCGGGCCCCCTAGGCCATCTGCAATCATTTTTTTTTTCAGCTCAACACACTATGTGAAAGGTTCCTCGAGTGTTTAGTGTGTGACCCAACCCTCTCGAAGCTTCTCGCCTTCGCAAGCAAGGCATCCGTATACAGTCGGCAGCCTGGGTAATTATTCACTGTAGGATAAAGGTTGCGCTCTCCGGTTAGCCCTATCATGGATAGCATTTTTTTATGTGCCAGTAAGTTACCTTTTTTCCGCATTACATGCCCTGCTCAAGACTATCTCCTACTTCTCTTTTCTGTTCCCTAACCCATTCCTTTTTTTCTCTGCCTCGTGACGTTACCCCAATAATTTGCTTTAGTTCAAAGGTACGCACTTGCGCAAGGAAGACGAGGAAAAACAAAAGTAGCACATAACACATGTCCCCAATTTCGTTTGTGCACGCGTCTTCCTTGCGCAAGTATGTGGCTTTGAAGCAATTAACCAACTCACCCATACAAAAGTACTAATTTGCTTTTCTTTAGCTATAACGCTGTGCTGCTTAAGTCTGAAATAATTGGTTGACACGAAGGCTCAATTGAAGAAGTTGGAAAATACGAAACGGAATGCACAAATATATTTCAGTAGCCTGCGAGCACGCAACGGCGGTAGCCGGAAGTTAACTAACCGGTTTTGTGTCCCACCGATCCGGAGTTACCCACCCTGTTGTTTAATGCCCCGCAAAGGGTTAAAGGTTTATAATGACGAGGAATGGGGACGAACCCGCGCCCCTCTTCGAATCCCCACACCAGCTTCCTGGACGGAAGTGCTCTCACTGGTCATAAGCTGCCCGGCAACCCCTCCGTCCTAACGCAATAAATTAGCTTGTCCCACTCTACCCTACCGTTCCGAAAAAAAAAAATCTGGCATACGTTTCTACCTCCCACATCTCGAATTTACCTATGCCCGGTGTACAGAATAAGGCTAATGCCCTGTGCAGGAGGGGACGTCGACGCCGGACATAGTGCGACACCTGGCCGACGGAATCGGCGACGTAGCGATGCGCTGCCCGACGCTGTACTTCTCGCAGTTCATGCTGCGCCAGCAGGGCTCGCGCGTCTACCACTACGAGTACGGCTACCGGCCGCAGAGGGCCACCTTCTGGCCGGCCTGGATGGGCGTCACGCACTTCGACGAGTTTCCCTTCGTCTGGGGATACGTGTTCGACCGGCCCGAGCTGGCCGCCGAGCGCGACACGCAGTTCAGCCAGCTGGTCATCGGCCTCTGGAGCTCGTTTGTCCGCAACGGGTAGGCAGGGAGGACGCGACTACTTCGCAGCTCATACAGTAACGCGCCTGTGCACGACAGAGCATCCAGCGCCGATTTCCACTACACTCTAAACAGAAAGGAGTAAGAAGGGAGTAAACTGTCCTTTAGCGCACTCCCTTTTATTAAAGGGTGTGCGCTAGAGGACAGCTTACTCCCTTTGTACTCCCATATAGATGTGTTCGTGTTTAGAGTGTATCGTGGAAAACGTAGCAACAGCGTTAAACCTTTCAGGCGCCATTTATCATCTAGATTCTAAACAAATATTGGTCGGCGTAAATGCCCCAGCCCTCAAGAAAGCCAGTTCGTTTGTTTTACAACGAAAAACACCCATGGTTATTTTACACAATTGTTTACGAACTGACAATCTCCTACGTATTTCTCTCTCGTTGCCTGGATCGGTGGTCACCTGCCCTAATTAAGTACATATATTCGCTTATCGCTTCCAATGCTTCTCAGACGTAGACAGTCATCCTTACCCCAGACTGCTAAACAATATACGTCAGCTTTTGAAGCGAAAAGCTTCACTAGGCTCGTCAACACCGGGCTTCGCGTGAGCCACACTACAGATTTGCCACAGCTGCGCATGCGCGAAACCGAGTGACGTCACGCGGAGCGCAGGTGGTCGCTGCTGCCGCAGTCGTCGTAGCCACCGCGCGCTGACTCCGTCGTCTGACCGTGAAACCGAGTGACGTCACGCGGAGCGCAGGTGGTCGCTGCTGCCGCAGCCGTCGTAGCCACCGCGCGCTGACTCCGTCGTCTGTCCTTTCGCCATTGAAGGAGAACACCCAGAAGTGGTAGCGTGGGAGTTGGCTCAAAAGCAGCGAAGATATGGGAAGTACAAGGCTAGACAAGCGGCTGAAACGCCAGAATCACGAGAGGCACGCCTTGTAAACGGCGGCAAAAGGATAAAAAATCAAACAAAACAAGTGAGCCGAAGGCGTTCATAGAGTTCATTGGCGTTGACAACTTTGCAGGAAACTCCGTTCATTTTCACGAAATGAAAGGCACAAAACCGGCTCCGTGGGCCAGTGGAGACCTCAATCTCGCTTTTCGATTTGTATATCCTGGATTAGCTGGGCTAATCCATATTATTTTCCTGTTAATCTTTATACCCACCATATCGATGAAGTCCAGCTTTCTTAGATATCACTTTCAACTGCGAGGCAAATGTGGATTATTGCTACATATCGTTATTAACAGATTGATGGGAATGTTCTAACATTCCGATGCATAGCAAAATCTTGCTTTTAAAACTGCCACAGAAAACAATTGGGTTGCGTTTTTGATAATAATTAGCAGAAAACTACGGGCGTCCCAAAGAGGAATGTGCGGATAGATTGATTCTTATCGTGCAGTCTTGCAATATGCGAAAAACATGAGTTGATAAACAGCATTGCGCTGAAAAAAAATGCGCTTGCCTAGAATCTCTGGGTATACGCACACATCCATTCACAAGATGGGGAAGCATTTACGCAACCGCTTAGAAACACTTCCGACCGCCTAACAAACCCTCTCGCGGTGAAAGTAATGGCCATCGCTTCCATGATTGTGGCAGAAAAAAAACTTCAGGGGACGCTTAAGCTTTAATCGGGTATTGATTTAAGGGAGGGCTGAGCGAGAAAGCTTTTATTAAAGCAGCGCACATCTCCCCCTCTTTCTAGGTTTTTTTTTTGAAGTATTAAAAGCGCCCTTTATTAATTTTGCATGTGGATTTTGACCTGACATTGATGACTTTTTTTTTTCACTCGGCAAAGGATTTTTATACAATTTCGCCTGCCTAAATCACGTTCCTTGTATCAATGGCAAGTCCTTCAAGGGGCTCGTTCTTATTGAGTGCGCATGCGCGAGAGAGAGAGAGAGAGAAAGAGAACGCCACGGGACAGAAGCGCCTCTAATGCACCGAACAAGGGTAATAGACTAATGTGGCAGCAAGAGAGGGAGCGCTGCGAAGCGATTGGCAGTGATTGACACAGAAACTGGAAGCAGGAACAAATTTATGGGTCATTCTGAGTGGAAAGCGGTGGGCGCCATGTATTTCTCGAGTTTTCTTCGACGAAAACGTAAGGGTCAGTGCGGTTCTCCCGGGTAAAATTTCTCGATGTGTGAACATTGCTGAACTGCTTCGTGATAATGCGGCTCCTTTTGACGGAGGTTCTTTTTTGCCGTGTGCAGTATATAGTGTTCTTGATGGGCGCTATGCCACACGAGTGCCTTCCTTGTTTGTTTTTTCGCGAACCCACGCAGCACCATAAGCGCGGGAAGCACGCTGTGGCCAGCCAACGAGAAGCAGCTTGCCAAGTCCCTGCGGCTTGTGGAGCAGCCCAGAGTGCAGGACGTCAGCACGACGCCGACGTGCACCGTACTGCGCAAGTACATCGTGCCGTACAAGATGAAATACACGGCGCAGACCTAAGCTCCCACTCGGTGACGACGTCCGGACAGTGTATGCTTCCAAAAACGGCGGGGAATAGTGTGCGCCCAGTAGGCATGCAGAAGCGGGTGCAACGAGATGCTGCTCCGAATAAAAGACGTGCTCGTTTGACGTGCAGCACGACAGCAGCTTAAATGGTGCCGTGCTGTCCTCTCGGTCGTACCTGTCGTACCTTTGGGGGCCTCTTCTACAAACGTACATGTTGCGTCTGAGGATTAGGTTAATCATTTTATAGAATCAAGGACAGGGCTGTTACGGGCTGGTTGGTACACGCTGACGTAAATGATGCAACAGCGCTAAGACGGTGCAAAGGGAACGACACAAACAACCCCCCCCCCCCCCCCCCCCCAAGCGTTTCTGTCGTTCCCTTTGTCCCGTCTTAGCACTGTTACATTCTTTCCCCCAGTTATGGCTCGGAGAAAAGTGGTCAGGTTACCAATGCCGCATAAACAAAGAGCATTGGAAATCATATAGGTTTGATGCAAGAAACTGACTGCATGCGTTTGTGTCCAACTGAACACATTATTTCTTCCATATACAAATTAGCATTTCAAGAAACATTGTAAAATAAAATTTAAGCCGCGCAATACCATCGGTTACTGCGACTGATTATACTATATGCACGGTTTCCTTACAGTAATACAAGTGTAACTTTGCTCTCTTCTACACGATGCCGCAGCCACGGATGTTTGCGAGAAAGAAATGTTCATTCGTCGCTTCTTGAAAATAAATTTGCCGAATCACCCAAAAACTCTGAACCCTATATATGCGGCACGTATACTGAACACAACCGTTTCGTGTTGTGTCCGACTTGGGACCAAGGAAACATCCCCAAACAGTGGACAGTCACAAGGAAACGGTAGTCAAACTTATTTGCAGAATATAAAGGTAAGCAGGTAACTAGCCCCCCTTCTTACAAACATTTCTTAAGGCAGTCCATAGACTGTATATACAGGGTGTTTCACCCAATACTTTATTCAATTTTTTAAAAATAGGTTTGAGTAAGAAGAGCTGTTTTTCCGACATGCCAATGCCAGCGGTGCAGTACATCAAAGGTAGTGAGGAGGAAAGTTGGGCGCGTTGATTCATCATGAAAGGTTGCACGAAAGGAACAAGGACGAAAGGAAGAAGCAAGACACGACACGAGCGCATTTTTCGCAACTAGAACTTTATTGAAAAGAACACAATATATACCCACCTCATAAAAAGGTAGGCCGCACGACTGGCCCGCCTAGGGTCACAACTCTTACACCTGTGGCAAATTTGGGCACTTCACCTCCTCGCGAAACGTCGCCTGCTAATGAAGCCCCACGAAAATTGTCACGTTCTGGCTACCTCGACGGTAAAGAGGCAGTTCCGTCTCTATCGTCGAGCATACTACGCGAGGCCCGACCTCTGGTTCCATGCAGTAGATCACCTGTAGCGTCTTATAAGACACGCGTTCTTTCGTACGGTCCCATCATATAACCCCCCGTTCCAGGCAGCACAAACTGAAATATAGGACGTCTTCAAAGCAACTGTCCAAAACGAAACAAACGGCTAGAAAACGAGTGGAAAATCCGTTTTCAGCTGGTTAACGTCTTAAATCAGTCATGTAGCTCGTCTAATGTCCGCGTCAAAAGTCGTTTCGGATCCTATTTTCTAGGCGTAGTCATGGAAAGTCTAAAAATTGACTGCAGAGTACCTCCTCTAGACGTCGTAAAAAAACGTCTAGACATGAGTAATAGGAAAACCTTTTCTATACGAATTCAGATAGTTTAGATGTTTGCAATACAACTTGTAGCCCCCATTTTCTTCACGCGAATTTGTTTTGTTCAGCAAAAAAGGAGCCAGAGCACTGTGGGCCCACAATAATCTTGCTCTATGCTCTGCACAACAACCCTGCTGCTACACGCTGCACTTGATGCTGGTTTCAAATGAAGAGAAAAAATATCAAAACAATGCTCTTTATTACGCTGAATAAAATATTTTATAAAAAAAATGACACAAGCAGCATCTGAGCTGGTTGCACTAAATGGGGTAGCGGAGAAAAAGAAGCGTACCTGGAGTAAATCACATCTCCAGCATCTGATGCAGACGAATGGCGCATCAAAAAAAAAGCTGCATTACGACACCATCAGCTAAGATCCCATTCGGAATCTCCCGAGACGTTACTTAGGCGCGATGACATGCACATGTATGCCCGCGCTTGTTATGTCGCGAAACATTCGTTAGATGGTGGGTAGCCCAAGAAAAAAAAAACAAAATAAAAATGTCCCTTACCTCCCCGCCCATGGCTCGACGACCTAGCCCAATTTAAAATAATAATAATGAGGCACAATCAGATCGTGAACTTTCCCGCTTCCTTACAAAGACTGCGAGGTGCACTGATTGTACTTTCATTCCGCAATAGCTTCTATAAGCCGCAAAGTTACTGACCGACAGGACGCAACTCAAAAACACTATACAGTTAAGCGAACCGCGCGCAGGGAAATGCGTTGATATTGTTTTGATATGACAGTGTGGATGTAAGGCTTCCCCCCCCCCCCCCCATTCTTACACAATTTGTCTGTTAAAAGGGTTATTTATTTATTTATTTATTTATTTATACTGTAAGCATTGACAGGCTCGTACCAGAGTGGGAACAAAAAACACACATTTCTAGGAATACTATATATACATTCAAACAATACGCCTAAGGGTAACTAAAATACAAAAATAAAAACTGCACAGACTAACTGAAATGGGTACACGTTATTCACATCTAATTAATAGAACGGACTACGAGCGGCATTCACAGGGAAACGTACACTGCTTTTTGGTCACAATAAATGTTTTTTTACAAATACGCATCCTGTTCCTGAAAGAAGCTTTCAATGTTAGCGACAAATGCATCAGCAGATACCGAGGTCACAGAGTCGCGTGGCAGTTTATTCCATAATTCTATGACTGATGGAAAGAAGGAATACTTGAATGGGGGGGGGGGGGGGGGGGGGGGGGGTTACAGTGGAAAATGAATGACCTGATACTCTTATCGTGGTTTGTTCTGGCTGAGCGCTGGTATGGCGGTTTTGGGTACTCGTGTTTGTTGATATGAATGCAGTCATGATAAAGGAGGAAAAGAATTTTAATAAACTTTAAGGGAGCAACGCGTCGCCGGATCACCAAGGTATTAATCTTAGCTCTGTTGCGTACTGCGGTTATGCTGACGTTACGTGAATACTGTGAATATACAAACCGCAGTGCTTTACTCTGAATTCCTTCCAATTGATTGACAAGGCACGCTTGGTGCGGATTTCAGATAATACTGCCGCATTCAAGGATTGGTCGCACAAGTGCCTTATAACTTGCAAGCCTAGCCTTGGCAGGTGCCTGTGCAAGTTTCCTACGGAGGTATCCCAAGTGCTTATATGCCTTTGTACAGGTCTGTTTAATGTGAACGTCCAATTTTATTGTGTTCGTGATGGTTACCCCCAAGTACTGAACTGTGTCGGCTTCTGTTACATGTAATCCCATTAGATGATACGAAAATTTTAAAGGCATCCTTCTTCGTGTTATGCACATGGATGAGGTTTTTTCCACGTTAATTTTCATACCCCATTCTTGACACCATCTGGCAATATTTGCATTTATTTATTTATTTATTACAGACACCTCAAGGGTCCTTTGGAGGAGATTTTAAACAGCTATTTTGGTACCTTTGAGTAACAGCAGTGCCCCGTATCTAACATCCAATGAGAGAGCACGTGTTCAGTGTGTCGCACGTAATAATATACAACCGTACAGCTCCTCGCGCTGGAAGTAGTTTTTATTTTACTTTTTTTTTCATCGATATATTTTTTTTTCCTTTATTTGTTCCTCAGGCAGTGTCTAAGAGGAGGCCAAGGCTAAAGGCTAAGAGCCTGACGAGGCCTTGGCCCCTTGTACAAGTTTTCGCAGCAACGAACGTTTTTATCATGCCGCTTATCAAGATGACAGGTTACATTTGGAGCAGCAGTTAGCGCTTGGTTATGCTGCTTGTGGCAGTCGTATTTTTACCCAAAATTAAAAAAGTACGTCATAGGGTTCCGCAGATGCATTTCTACGCGTTCGGCAGCAGCGGACAGCTAAAAGACGGCATTTTACATATACAGTAACATGAACCAGAAACTAGAAATTATCTGGGCGACCACCGTCAGTGCTGTCATCACATGTCGATTGAAACAGTATAGTACTAAACTTTATTTTGCAGTGGTAGTAAACTTTATTCAGTTCTAGGTCAGATAGGTTCCCCTGAGTGCGAACAGAAGAACTTGGAGAATGGCTGCAAAGTTTTATAGCGCTCTGGAAGGGCTGACAGTGTTCTGGTTGATCAAAGACCCGTACACTACAGATGATGAGGTCAAGTCGGGCAACCAGGTTCGCCGGCTTGAGGCGCGTTGCAAGGCAGGCCACACATCGGTTGCAAATACGCCGGTGCTTACGCACAGGAAGGCGCAGACAGGAAGACGCCTGTCGGTTTTCAAAGTCCGCTTAAAATTAAAAATCATCCTGTTTGCTAACTGATTAACCTGCGTTAATCCAAATAAGCACCCAAAGCACCCATCATCTAAATAAGCACGCAAAATTACAATAAGGCTTCAAAATTATTGCGTAATTTGCAGAAACGTTACACATTTTACGGGAACGTCATCTTAACGTTGAAGATTAACAAATAAGGTTATATGTTGTAATGCAAACATAAAAATTCAGACTAAACATTGTGTTAATGCTGTGCTCTAAATACTCTTAAAATACTAAAATCATAACTAGATCTTTCCCCACGGTTCGTACAGTAATGATGTTCTTGAACGAGCAGAACTATACATACAAATATCTCACTTGGTGGCTGCCACAGATTGCATGCAGAGTCCCAAAAACTTCACCACAAAACATTGCTTATTACGTATTCACCACTACAACTTTCGCCGCATCCATCCTGATTGACTATAAAAGCTTGAGACCACGGTATATATTCATTCGAAGGTGAGGCTGTGAGTTGCATGTATCAGCTGTATACCGTTGTTCAAATGCCGCGCCCATTTCCCCTTGCTCTTTGCATGCATGTGCTCTCACGACTGGCGCGTCTTCATGGCCTTGCAGGGCTAGTTTACCATTTTAGCTGAGGTTGCAAATTAAATGTTAACAACGGAGACGGAGACAGCTAAATTCATGCAGCGAGCGTAGATGTCCGGCCACTTTTCCGCTTGTTGAAGCCGAATCGATTCATGACTGACAAATATGCGAAAAATATCCGTTCACAAGATGTAAAGCACGAGGAAATGATAGTGGCCACGTGGATCTCAGTGTTCATGCATGCATATAGACGGAACAACCCCGACCATATAGCTCCTACCAGATCCCTCACGAGAAGCATGGAATGATTTAATCGTCAAACCTGACAAGAAGGTTCAAGCCCTTCTCGCAGGTCGGGCAGAGAAAGTCACTCCCAAATGGGAAACACGACCCTGCATGACCGCTTAACCAACGCTATCAATAAAGTTTGCTACTTCTACTACGGAACATGCCAGACTTGGAACCTAAACGTAAGCTTTCTTCACAAAAACAGCTTATCGCGCGGAGTAAACCACTGAGTATTAGTGTCTCGATTTATTGAAAATTGTTTTTTGAGCAAAGTAAATGGCGCAATAATTGTCTCACACGAATGCAAATAATGACCAATTCCGCATATATGGACACTTGCCCACTATCGCTATCCAAACAACTGCCACCATCAACACTGGATCTCAACACTAGAACCGAAGGGAAAACCTAACTACTAGCATACCTAATACGCATTTGGCCTAACTACAAAATCGACTATTATTTTTTTCTTGCGTTCCGCGCAGCACTTCTACTACAGCTGCCTCGCTATTTCCTGTCTACTTAAAAAGACCCTGAGGACAAATCCATACAATTATTGTTCCCGGTAAAAATTCATTCTCCGGCTCTTTCTGTATATGCTGGCGTTTGTACGACAGCAAAAGATGCATTTATCACCGAGAAAATTGCATTTAAAAATCTTCCCGCCAGTCGATTCGAACTCGTGACGTCCTCGGGTTGCCGCAGTTTTTAAGTGAATGGCGATGTAGCGTAGCCTCTGGGATCCGCGCGAGCATTTTACTTGCGAAAGAGGCTGGTTGTGGCGACGCCTATGTTTCGTTTCCTGAACTGTTTTTTCTTTCTGATAGAAGCACCCATTTTCCGTGAAAGCGGTCTCTGTGATTACAACGCGGTACCCTATCTATATGGACCTACTGCACTTCAATCCTCAGAACCACTTTAAAACGTCGGCGTCATCGCGAAGACCCCTATCCACACATATACGAACGGTCTATCATTCTGAGCGTCGTTTCATGTCAACAACGTCGGCGTAACGCACGACCAAGAAGAGGGCATCCTCGATCAGCTCTGCTCAGAGGACGTGCGCATTTTCTTCGGATGATGCAGTAACCCCAAATACGTACCAAGAAGCCTGGTTCCAGTTCGACGATCGGTCCGTGAAGACAATGTCTGGTTCTTCCAGGCCTTGAAAAATGCGAGACACGTTGTCGAGCAGTAAGAAGGAACGCGGCACTTCAACATCGTTCCTCACTCGAATAAAAATTTGCAAGAACGGCTGGATACGTCGAGCATATATGTTGAGGTCATGCCTCAAGTAATTATTATCATTTGCTTTGAAGAGCTTCATTCTAGCCGCTGGTAATCTAAAAACTACAAGCTTAAAAGGTGCCTCCGCTCCTGTGTGCTCAATGAATTTCTCAAAATTTTCCCCGCCCAGAAAATGGGGGCCAGTATGGCTTTCCACGGAAAATTGCTCGCTTAGGAGAACGAGCCGGTCACCCCCCCCCCCCCCCCCCTAAAACCACCTCTAAAAAACTATATTTTCCAAAAGTTGATTATTCGTTTCACGTTTGTCATCGAAACCTATAATATTCCCCGACGAAACAAACGCCGCAAACACGTGAAATTGCCCTTGAAATGCATCAAAACATGCTTTTGCAGGCTCAGTAACGAGGTTGCTGACGAATACATTAGTTTAGAGCGTGTAAATTTTCCGTTTCGAAAACAAAATTTTCGATAAATTCACTTTAGTAATGTGGCTATTCGATTTGGCTTTCGTTTGCGAAACCAAGAACCGAACTCATGGCTGTGAACGAAATCGAAAGAAAGGTATAAACGGTTTACGGCTCACCTGTGCAGAAATGATAACGTAATGGCTCGCCTGCGTGGTAACGACAGAAGCGTGAAAATTTCAGGCTGTGCGTGATCAAAACGTGTCCAGGTGCCGCTGGTGTGCCGCGGGTGGCCCATCTGAGATGCGTCTGTGACCTCGACGTACAGAAGCGTTATGGAAACTGTACGATGGGGTCTCAGGCCAATCCCAGATTGGGTGCGTCTATACGTCTCTGGCCGACGAATCCTGAAACGGTCGCGACAGCGCAACGAGTTATTACGCAGAAAGCAGCGGCAGTTCTGTGTGAGGCACTTTCCTTGACAGACATGCATGGAAGCGCTGTCGTAATTTTTGGTGTGTGGGTAAGATTAAGAAGCCCGCGTAAAATGTAGAGAGAAATTCCGCTGGCGGGCGCTCCGCTGTTCTTCGTAGCATAAACAAACCATTGCTGAGCGCGCAACTAGAGCAAGGTGCGCACATTAGAACAAGCAAATCATTGGAGGCGTTATTATAAAAGTAGCAGCGCACAAGAATAGGAGAAACGAGAAGTTCGTTAGAATGCAGGCATAAGTAGCCAACACTGTTTGAAGCCACCAAAAGGCCGATCTCTTGGTTTCAATTGGCTGTTTTCTCACACACGCACGCCAACACACAAGTCAGCATTGTAGTTCTTTCTTCGTTGCAAGGAAGTGTCTTGCACATGGTGCTGCTATGCAAATTGAATATACCCCCCGAGAACAACGGGATATGTAGCGCAATACAGCTAGCAGCGCTCAGAGCAGGTTTATTGCCGCCCATTACACATTTTCTTCAAGAACATAGCAAATCAAGAGCAGCAAAGCCGTATGCGTGTCGGTAATGAAATGCAAATGTTTTTTTTTTTAAAGAAAGGGCGCAGAAACTGTCTGACTTCTAAACTGCGCCTTGAGGGAAGGAATAGAGGGAGGGAAAAAAAGTAGAAGAAAAAGAGTGGAGGGCTCCCGAATAATTTTTCTGGTATTCTTTCCCGTTTTGTTTTTTTTTCCTCTTTAATTATTCTGATATATTTTCTTTCCTCTTAAATTATTCTCATATATCACCCAAGGTACAACATTAGCTTGGCACCAGTTTACTCTTCTTTGGCCTCTCTTCACTAAGCCCTGGCCAATCCCTTGTCGTGGGTATGTGCCATGTCACTAAGGCAACAACAACAATTTCGACCACCTGGGGACCTTTGGCGCGCACTGACATCGTATGGCAAACAGACGCGCTTTGCGTTTAATTGCTGGTTTCTGAAGAAAGGAAAATGGCGCAGTGACTGTCCCACTTCTGGGTGAGACACCTCAAGCGCACCGTGAGGGAGGGGAGAAAGGTGGGAGTGAAAAAAGGAAGAGGTGTCGCAGTGGAGGGCTCCGGAACGATTTCGACCACCTGGGTATCTTTACGTGGTGGTGGTGGAAAACATTTATTGCCAAGCAATACAGAGCGGGGCAAACCCCCTAACATGGCACGAGGCAACCCTTAGGGGGATGCCCTTACAGGGCAAAGGACAGTCCTTGGAGGGCTATCCGCTTCAGGTTGTCGGTAATTGTCCGGCGCTGGTCAGCAGCAGCGGAGCTGGCCAGGAGAGTCTCCCAGTATGACTCCGCCGTGGTTGGGAATGGAGGGTGAGGGAAGGTAGGACATGTGAGGAGAACGTGAAGAAAGTTCCCCGGTTTCCCGAAGAGCTTACAGGAAGAGAGGAATTGATCGCGGTAGCGGGCATGAAGGAGAATAAAATAGGGAGCAGTTCGGGTCTGGAGTCGGCGCCAGTGGGAGGCCTGGGTTAAGGTTAGGGAAGGAGCCGGCGGTGCGTAAACGCGCCGGGTATCTAGGTAGTAGGTAAGAATATCTCTGAACGTAAGCAGACGCTCCTGGGATGGTGGAGGAGGTACAACTCCGGCCCGGAAAGTGAGACCTCGGGCGAGTGAGTAGACCTCCTCGTTACCCGGGAGGCCTGCGTGTGCGGGGGTCCAGCTAAGGGTTACGAGGTCGGTGGGGTGCCAGAAGCGTAGAAGCGGAGCCGCGGTGCGGATATCAGGCCGCATTTGGCGAAATTGTATAGGGCAGATTTTGAGTCGGAGAGAATTTTGGTGGCAGAGGTGGAGATGAGAGCGAGTGCAACGGCCGCTTCCTCTGCAATTTCCAATGAGTCTGTGGTGACGGATCCTGATGCGGTTAGTCGGGCCTGATTATTAGCGATGGCGAGAACCATGCGGGAGCCCGACGAGTACGCTTCCGCGTCCACATAGGCTACCTCGGAACTGTTGCCGTAGAGCTTGTGCAGTGCTTTGGCGCGGGCTGCCCTGCGTTCTCCGTCGTGCTCGAGGCACATGTTCTTAGGGTTTGGAAGGATGATGAAATGGGGGCATATGTCTGGAGGTAGGGGAACCCCCTCGGTAGGATGGGTGATCGGGGCGATGCCTAGCTGACAGAGTAGAGTTCTGTCTGCCGCGGTACTCGACAGGCGAGTCGGCTTTTGCCTTCACTGACGTCGCACAGCACACGAATTCGCCTTATTATAACGCTGCCGCATCACGTATTTTCTTCATAAGGCTGCAATGTACAATGACAGAAACGCAGAAAGCTGACTCGGAAAGGAAATACCGCTTTTTTTTTTACCTCTAGCTCTAAATCACGAATGGACGAAACAGAAAACCTAATCCGCTTCGATCCATACATTCACCGGATATAGCTGCCCTTTAAATTATTTGACTTTCACGCAGTTAACCAAGTTCGTTCTTAAGGACGCCAACGTCGTCACACTGTTACTCGTCTGGGTGATGACGCCGACGTTACGCAAGAAATAAGATGGAAACAGACTGCAAGCCAAACTCACCTGTTAGGTTGGGGACTGGAGATTGATTTTTTCAGCCCGTACGCGGTCAAAAGGCGTCCAGCAGCAGCGGATGCGCCAACTGAGATGCGCCTGTGGTCTCGACGTACAGTAGCGTTTCGGAGACTGTACACCGAGAGCTCAGGCCAATCCCAGACGGGCTAATGTGATGCGCCACCGAGCGACGAATCCTGAAACAGCTGCAGCATAAAAACACGCGGTTTTATAAAAAAAAGCAGTGTATACTGTGCATGCGCCATGCCCAGCGTATTTTGAACATACGCGTTGCATACAAAAAAAAATTACAGGATTGCACTGAAGTCTGCTTAAGAGCGGAAATGCGCAAACCTTTCACTTTCCTCTCTTTCTCCCCCATTTTTCATTTTATTTATTTCAATATTTGTAATTTTGTTTTTATTTTTTATACTAAGTAAGTTTTCTCACGCAATTACATTGTTTTTTCATCGAATCAGTCACAGAAAACCTGCTTGAAACACAGCATTTTTTTTCATTAATTCAGTTTAATTGACTAATTATAATTCATCAACCAGACTTCCCATTTCAAGGTCTACACACTCACTACCTAATACAATCAAAGTTTTGCACATTTATCGCCACAGAACGACATAATCGTGCGGACAAAATTTGCGGACACTTCGTGCTGACGCGACAACCATATAGTGCTCTCGCATTAATAAAACCAACGAAATGATATCCAAGGCGTAAGCAACTATGGAATATATACGTTTTTTTCTTGTTTTTTGCGACTACCAAGGCTTTGCTAGACCTTTTCAGTTACTGCACAAACGCTGGTGTCATGTGAATAATGAGAGTGAAAAAAGCCTCCAGTTCAACAAATTCTATCTGCGAAATGTTAAACAATTTGCAACT
Source organism: Amblyomma americanum (assembly GCA_030143305.2). Lineage (NCBI taxonomy): Eukaryota > Metazoa > Arthropoda > Arachnida > Ixodida > Ixodidae > Amblyomma > Amblyomma americanum. Next base: position 22,389 of record JARKHS020015058.1, read on the forward strand.
GTTTTATAGCAGACGCGAAACTCTAATTTTTGTGTTTGTTTAACAGAGCGCGCCAGAGACTTAATTGACCAATGCGACCGTGCTTTAAAGATATAAGCAGGTGCACTATACAGGAGGACGCGATTAGAGCAAATTTAGCCGCTCATTAGAGAAACTCAATAACTTTCCTGTCTTGTCTAATTAGCCAAGTTTAACTAACATTTCTAGTTTTCAATTTACGGGAACATGGATATAGATCATTATAGAAAATGTCCAATTCAGAAAGTTACATTTTATGATTTATAACTGACAAACATTTTCCGTTTGCCAAAAGCGCCCCTCTAAATAGGAAGAAAACCCCCCTTGAACAACCACTCGCGTATGAGGATGCCCAATATGGGAACCAAGAACCAAACCTATGAAGTTGCGTTCGAAATAAAACCAAAACGAGCCTCCGCAGGAGTAATGGCTCACTTACGGGGTAACGATGGGTCTCGCCATGGGCCTCGCCTCCATCGGGTAATGGCAGGAGATTGCGTTTTCAGGAAGTGCGTCATCGAGCCAAGTTCATGCGCAGAGTGTGGCCAAGCTCTGAGATAGGTCTGTGGTCTCGACGTACAGGAGCGTTTCGAAGACTGTACCTTGAGATCTCAGGCCAACCACAAGGCTGGGTACGTATATATGTAGCTAATCGACGAATCCTGGAATGGCCACAGAAACACAACACGCGGTTGCACTAAAGGCTGTGCATGCAGCATTACCGGAAAAACTACCGAAATGCTGTCCACGTTACCACACACACACACACACACACACACACACACACACACACACACACACACACACACACACACACACACACACACACACACACACACACACACACACACACACACACACACACACACACACACACACACACACACACACACACACACACACACACACACACACACACACACACACACACACACACACACACACACACACACACACACCAAAAGAAAAAAAAAACAATTTCTCAGCGTTGCGCAAACAATGCAATGCAAAGGGCATTCTGGCTCAATCTTCCTGGGATTATTTGCCGCGAGTTATCGTTTCGTATGAGATAAATCGAGCCTGTATTGAATATATGACCGCCATAGTCCGCATCATAGTCCGCATGTACAGCCTTAAATGCGACTAGTACTATAGCTTCGTTTTGGCTTTGTCCTGCCTTCGAGTTTCCCTGCAGCCAACTTACCGGCGAAGCAGCCACACAGGGCGACCGAGAACAGCACGGTACTTAGCCACTGGATTCAGAGTACCGCAAGGGTGCTCGTCGTCATGGCAACAACAGGTAGAGGTCGCCATTTTCATTTTCCTCCCGCAATGCTGGTCTGCTTCATTGAGTATAGACAACCTCCGTCGGCAGCTTGAATTATGGGCCCTGTTAGACGCAGCTGGCATATTTTCGCACATTTATTCAGAAGAATGTCAGCAATATTCGAGTGATTACCGACTTTCGCTTTGTTCCACATGAGCGATCCGATGGGTTGGTGGCAATGCTAAGGCACGTCAACTTTTGCCAGTTATTTTCCGCTTCTGTGCGCCTGGTCTTGGTTTCTGAAACAGAGCGAGTTCCGTTGGGAACTTACATGACATGAAGCGGAATATTTACGGAGCTGCTTCTATACGACAAAACACGCGAAACTGTACAGAGTGCTCTTTACGCCTGCTATTCTGGGCCAAAAGCGACGATTGGATCGCCAAGCAGAACAACATGATGTTGGCCTAGAATATCGTTACAGTGCAGTACGAAGAGCTGTAGCGGGAGATGTCGAACCGATATCGAAAAAAAAGATATCGAAAAATTAGGCAGCTAGTAATTTGATCGAAATATCACAAGGTGATAGTCCGCCTGTACTCACGAACCATGAGAACGAACAAATGAACCTTGGTTGTAAGTTAAGTGTATAATAACCGGGGTATGTGGCGATATAGTGCTTGTCAAGCGAGGGCACGTACTCCCTTTAACAGCTGGCTGTCCACTGCACTATACCTGATTTATCTGTAGACTAACCTTCGTAAAATCGTACAAAAGTAAAACAGACACGATGCTGAATTACGAGCGTGGAGAAATGCTCGTTCGATGGCAAATAAACACGTGCTTTGATTAGCGCCCACTGAACAAACGGTCACGTTTTGCCTGAATAAACGCGGATTCAGTCGCCTAGCAAACAAGGCCAAGCCAACGAATGTGCTCACCTCTCCAGTATATGCTTCGCGTATAAAAAGCTTAACCGTTTACGACCTGTTCAGCTGCTGGGGGCAAAAGGATGTAGTGGAAAAAATAATAAAAGCGGTACCGTATCGAGATGTTCTAATAAAAATACAACCAGCAATCTAACAATTAAAAACGGTTTATCACGAAATAATGCATATAACGAAGTAATGACTATTCCCCTCGGAAGCACCCGTATACAAATCCATGTATTTGATGTCTCGTTTTTACGAAGTGATATTTTCCTACAAAGAGATGTAACGAATCTCAAACCAACTACAATGGACATTTCATACTGAATATCTAGATTTGTAACGGCGCTCTGTCCAGCACCACGCAAAGCATGCGGAAAACTTATCCCGCCTGTAGCGGGAACAACATGACGAGCTTCTCTGGACGATTCGCTGGCGTCTGCTTCGGCGCGACAAAATTCTGACGCCAAAGCACCCACCTGCGCCGAAACCCAGGTACGCAGCCCGCTCTGAGTTACCAAGGTCCGTTAGTTCCCCAGCCTCCTCTCTGCATACTGCCCGTCGCGAGCGCTCTCTGGTTCGCAGGTGCAGTATAGTTGCCGTTTTCGCAGCGCGATCAATGGCTGCACTGTACGGCAGTGTGTTCTCGGCGTTGACATTCCGCTGGCTTCACGAGGCCAATATTAGGGACAGCGGCGGAAGAGTGAAAGAAAATTTATGGTGACCAGATGGCAGCCATAATCATAGCAGCTGCACCTGACGCGAAATAATTCCATATCAGGGACACTGTATTTAAAGGCGACTCTCGGGGCGCGTAGGTGGTGGGGCGGTCACATTTCCGCGATGCATTCCTGGAACTCTCTTAATAAAAAAAAAAAAAGAGATGTTTTTCATAGTTTTCTCGGAGAAAATTTTGTGCTAAACGGGAGTCACACGCCGCTTTTGATATCTGATCTTGACTAGCTGAATACTGTGCTGGCTTATTAGTTTATGGTTTATGGGGGTTTAACGTTCCAAAGCGACTCAGGCTATGAGAGACTCCGTAGTGAAGGGCTCCGGAAAATTTGACCAGCTGGGGTTCTTTAACGTGCACAGACATCGCACAGCACATTGGCGTCTAGAATTTCGCCTCCACCGAAATTCGCCCGGCCTCCGCAGTGACACAGTGACAGCTATAGGCCGTGCTTCAAAGCCAATACGGTAGATTTAGTGGCACGTAAAAGTCCACGAAAATGAAAAAGAAAGACGTAACAAGGTGTGACTTTGGGCAAGCTCGTAGTTTATTACGATGCGATACCGCGCCTTAATCGCGGCTCATCAGGGGAGTCATCGAGAGTGTCATAATTGCTTGTGTCAACGGCAGTTTATCGCTGTACTGCTTTACTAAACAGAACAGTGCGGAGGAGGTTACCGTAGGTTTGCGCCACTGGTGCCCTACACAGGTCAACACCTCGCTATGTTGCTGCCTCAACTTTGAGCAACGTGAAAAGGGCAACGGTCGCGCTCACGACGGTGATGTATATGCGTCCCTCAATGGCATGCGTGACAACGGGCAGTTTTCCGGGATCCTCTGCCCTCGTCAGTGTGCTTGGTGTCCACCTAGACGGGCCTGAAGACTCGACGTATGGAAATGCAGAGCCACCATGCGCAAAGACTCCAGGCCAGCCTCGGTCAACTCGTCTCTGCGGATACCACGTGCCACCTTCGAATGCGCTGTGCCTAGGAAAACCATTAATGAAGTCCGGTCTTTCGTCCCTGGTGCCCATTACCCGCAAGCATGCATAGGAAAGGCATGGGCAGACAGCTAAATTTTCTCGTAAAATGCGCCATCTCATTGCAACACACGAAGAGCATCATCAGATTGTTTTTGACCATATATCAGTGCAGCTAAACAACTCGCAGGACGGTTGCGTAAGTCGTGATTAAACGACAACTTTTTTGGATCAATACGAAACCTTACTCCTCAGCTCCGATCCGGAGACTCAGCTGAAGACCGCCCGACTGGCCGAAGCCGTCGCTAGGGTCCAAGGACTCCTGGCCGTCGTCTAGGTGGGAAGGCTAAAACCTTCCCTATATCTGTTGGGCAAAGAAAGTTTTATAATCCAATATCGGTGGTGAACGTAATATTCTGTTTATTCAATATTATTTGTCTTCTCTGGTAGAGTGCGCGCGACAATCAGTATGCTGTCACTTGTGAGACCACTTTGTTGAGACCTCTCAGCGTGGCGCGTTGCAATGACGTCATGCGTGACGTCGGTTCACGCTGACCAATCAGCGCAGCGCGATGCTTAGCCTACGACAACGCAAAACTTGGAAACGTTCTTAAAACGCCCAGGCGGCTTCCTCTAATTCGACCTCGAAGAGAATCGAAAATTTTGTTCTATTTATGCTCAGTTCGAGTTAACGGGAACGATCTTAATACACATGATGATGGTGTAGGTCCAATGTTTATGGGAATCCCCCTAAGGTGGAGTAGGCTTGTAATAAGGGCTCTTGTTTTCCGCTTTTTCCCCTTGCACTGTAATTCTTGTCTTGATATGCCTTGTTTTTTTTTTTTTGCTTATTGGGTGTACATGAATTGAAAATGTACTTATTCTGAGTTGGTTTTTGTTGAAATATTCTTTTTTCATCTCCTGATTGTTCGTGCAACTTGCATGCACTTTATTATGTCGGCCGCCATGTAGAGTGCAGGCCTTGTCAAGCCGCAAATAAGATAGGGTTCAGTTTTTAAGGTCCCTTTTATTCGTTAGTTACATTAACGATGTGGTTAAAGTGTTTGCTGATCACACTCCAGTAAAGTTCCTTACGTACGCGAATGACTGCGTTTGCAATATGTTGATGACCAGCCTTCAGCGATTTGTTTTCTCTTTACGATGAGAGCACGACTAGGCAAATCGGGATTAAGAGTAGACGATTACTAACAAAAAACCCTGCGAAATCGTGCATGATAATGCGGAAAACCCTGGTGAGCGTTCCAGAATTCAGGTACCTTGGTGCCTGAATACCCTTCATTAACCGAAGATAGCTCGAAAATATATTGATTCTACCTGCGAGAAGCTTGCTTAAACAGAACTTCCCTATCATCATCATCGCCACCACCACCATCATTCTGGCATGGTTGGTGAAGTGGAAACGACGAAGTGTCGACGTTGTGAAGGAAAACTGTGAAGTGCAGGAAGTGTGTAGGGTCCCCTATGTAATTAGGCTAGGACACTTATGGAGGAATTTCGTAAGGACCACCCGTTCCAAATTCAAAGACCCGCTCATGCCACTACCCGTTGCTCCAGCCCACCAGGCCAGGCGGGATACGTGCACCACCCAGTGACTTGCACTGGTGAACGTTCCTGTGCGCCGCTGTAACCGCACGGCTTTCGAATGGATTCAGGGACGCGAAACACCCCTTCTGTGGTAAAGGGCGCGTTACAAAGTTGTGTTCATAACATTTGATCTTTTCATTCACTGTTCCTTGCGACTTGTAAACAAGCAGCACTCCGGTAACGTGTTTTCGGTGTCGCTACTGGAAGTGTTTACACTATAGTGTACAGATTTGCTTAATGAAATATGTTAAAGAAAAGAGGACCAAGACATAATTCCAGTGTTATGACGGTCTTCCTCAACACAAGGGTACGCATTCCTCTTAAAGACGTTTCCTGAGCGTCCTTTAATTCTCATGAGCTTTGGTCGATGATTACGACAGCCGGCTGTCCAACCAATCATGTGCTAACGGAAGAGGCTCCGGCCCATGAAGGAAAAGAATTCCTGCATGCTCCGGCCAGCCACGAAGTGCGCTTACGTGAGGTCAGTCGGTCAGAATAAATACAGAAGTTAATTTTCAAAGGAGGTGGATGCCGTGCTCGGCCAGCGCTCGCTGGCGAGATAATATTGTTCATCAAGGCACGGAGCCGTACAATCGGACGCTGTAATTGTATTTGCACTCACGACTTGCACGGTGCCAGACGAGCTGTAGCGACGTGTCTCCTGGTTGCGATCGGTGGTCGACGGCGATTTTCCTGTCTTCGAGATCAACCTGAAACCTCGACGTATGGATTTGAATCATCATTACATCAAGGGATCAGGCCAGTCCCAAACACAGCAGTTGATGCTGACGACAGGGTAAGTTCGCTCGGCATTCACCTGTCAGCTGGCAGGCTGTCCACAGTGCTGTGCTGTGTGTCGCAGGCAGCGGCATATTGTAGCAAAAGCTACATTGGCCACGAGCTCGCAGTTTTGCCGTGCTTGCATTTCCACCGTGGTCGCACCGCACCACGTGGCTGGTCACGTGACCAACCGCGTGACAACCCACGTGACCAGCCACGGCGCCGCCGGCAGCTGCTCCGGACCACGTGACCGACCGCGTGACCAACCACGTGGTCGGTGGCGGGAGCCACTGAAACCCCCGCACACTCACTGAAATAAACAAAAAACCCTGTGTCGACGCAGGGAAACGAACCAGGGCCTTCGGCGTTAGACGCAGAGACGCTACCACTCCGCCACGACGGCTTAAGGTTTAATCAAAGGCGCATGTAGTGAATGCGCTTTCGCTTCGTGTATCATGGCCTAACAGGGCTAGGCCATCATCAATTTTTTTTTTACCAACACATCTTTAGTCCGCTTTAACGTCACGTGTCAGCTGTGGGTGCAACCGTTGCACTTAGATGCAATTGGCCGTTTAACCGCATTATTTATCCAACTTGCAGACCACGCACTATCGCCTTGAAATTTCTGTGCACTAAATGTGAGAGCCCATTCTTTCACATAAGAGCTCTAAACAAAGCTTCTTAGGACGAGTGCGGTATACCTGTCCAAAATGTCGACGGCTGTATTACATAATTTTTTGACGTGTTGACCTAAAACATATTTAGCAGGGATGTCTTGTACACAACTATTGTACGGTTCCTTTCAAACACTAGCCGTTTCATTATTACATCTCACTTTTAAACCCTCCCCTCTGTAATGCGCTCAAGAAGCCTGACGGTAAAAAGAACAAATAACCTCTACCACCTTGGAAGGAATTGCCTGCGCCTCACCATTATTACCACAACTGCCGAAACTATTACAACACTTTACCCGATACACTTGCAAGGCAGCACGGTCGGGGTTTAGGAGAGGGGGAATCAACAAATCTCGACCACCACCTCCGTGCGCGCGACGCCATAGCATGCTCATGCGCAGGATGCGCAGCAGGTTATACGCGCAGCAGCAAGGAGCTGAGTGGCAACCACAAACCACAGTCGGGTTTACTCAGAAGTACTGAATGTACCGTCTTTGCTTCTCACTCGTATAGTGCAGCCCTTACGGCTTCCCTAATGATCAAAAGGTCTTGAAAAGTGAAGACAAGGGTTCTCCTTGCCTTATATTCAGAGCATTGGAGTAGCATAAGTGCTCTGGTATACGAGTGAGAAGCAAACAACGCAGCCTGGTCAGTTTTGGCAAAGATGGTGTGTGTAATCAGTGAGCTGAGTAGCACCGCTTCAGCGGAGTTTCCCGTTATCTAAAGAGGCAGAAGAGTACCTGGACGTTGAACTTGGCCTACCGGAGTGCGCCGAACCACGAGGTCCAGGACAGGTCCCAGGAAGAAGACATGCGGCCAGGTGCCGGGGACCGAGTGGACCAGGAGGACCAGCCAGCAGGACGGCACCTTGGCGAGTGCTCGCTGCTCTGTGCTCGACAGCCGGCGGGAGGCCGTATATAAACGAAAGCGAGGAATGGAAGGCGGCCACTTGCGCCACCCCTTCGCGCATGGCAACTCCCCTTCCTCCTTTCCTCGCGCCTCTCCTCCTCGGCGAAGTACGCAGCCGCGGGAACGTGCCGGCATCGGCGGCGAGCATGCTGCTGCTGTTTGACTTCTCTCGCATGCGTCCCTCCTTTGGGTTTGTTTTGTGGTTCTTGCGTGAACTGCCGGAGCGAGGGCGGCCTTTGTACCTAAGGTTGCCTCCCCTTACAAGCCCCGGATCCCGCACCGGTGGCGGCGAAAGAGGGGAAGGGAAAAGGAGGTGGAGAAGGAGGAGACTTATGCCTGCCAGCAGGCTTGCGGGTGCCGTTCAGTTCAGCGCGAAGCCGTCGTAGCCGTCATCCGACACCCGACCGCGAGCCAACTGCTCCTCGACCCTGGCCAGCGTGCGCTTGCCGCGTACGTCTCAGTGCGCTCTGTCCTAGGATTCGGGCGTTTTTGGGCTTATTTATTCCGTTCTACGGCCTGTCGTGCGTCAGCGGTGCAGGTCGAGGCAAACTGTTCTTTCTTCTCTTTAGGGACGCCTCACACTAACGACTGCCTGTCTCCTGCCTGCTTCGGAAAATCTGCCGTCGCTGTTGTAAACATTTGCTCGCCTGTTCTGCCAAGCTCTCTAAATGGGCGAAAAACGTACGACCGTTTTCCTTGGTACGAGTCAGCGGTAGAAGCAAAGCGATATCGTTCCTGGGAGGGGGCGGGGGAGGGAGGAGAGGGGTCGCACCGGACACCGAATCTGCCAGAGTGTCAGAGCGAAGAAACAAGCGCCACAGAGCAGGCCGGGTCCGTACACGTGCATGTGTGAGCTCAGCTCCGAGTGGTGGTAATAGTGCTCTGCAAGTCCAAACAGAGCGGCGTCAAGACAGCTGGAGGAGGCTGAACACTCGATGAGTCGTGTTCCTCCGAAGATCGGCCTAGCCCCGAAAAAGAAGCGTCCCGATTCGACTGGGGGCTTTCGCGCGCCATATCGCCGCCGACAGTAAATTTTCCGAAGGGGCAGTCGCGAAAAGCGCGCGGTTCGCTCTGTACCCTCCGTGCGGAACCATGCGCACGGGCGGCCGAACGTGACACTCCTGAGAAAGTTGTACCGATGGAAAGCGCGCAGCGAGGCCTGCTCGCAGAGTGTGCGTACGTGAGCGCATGCACGCTGTTTACGTCCGGGCGCTCGTCCGGACGCGTACGAGAGGCGATGAGTGTTAAATAAAGCGGACACTTGTTGAGCGTAGCTTGTGGCCTCTAAGGAAGCCCCCAGTCTGGGAAAAGCAATAACAACAAATTGCGGATGCGCTGACAGGCTTCTTGCAGGAGCAGGTTCCAGAGCAGGAAGAAGTAACCATTCTGCTTGACGCGGACCGGGAGAACAAGGCTTTTTTTTTTTTATCACCCCGTGTCGTCAAGGTCTAAGTAGTTGTAAACTTGCCTGCTTGCGGCTGATCTCATGGCGTACATTTGAATGTTTGCTTCGGCAGCAAATAACTTATTGCAGTAGGCACCACGTTGGTGTTAATGGTGACAATGGCGAGCCGTCCATGCGTGGGAATATATTTTAAAGAATTCGTTGAGGTCGTGACATGGCAGCACTAAACGTTGCTGCGAAGGATTTATTGGCAGATTTTTAACCGTAGACAGATGCCATTAAATGTGCGCAAGGCTACAACACATCTTACATAAATTTGAGCCAGTTTTAAAATCTAGCTGTGTACGTCAGATGACACAACCGGCGATTGACTTCCTGATGTAGTTTATTTACTCACTCGCTACGAAATGATGTTGGCCAGTTAAATGAGGGATTCGGAACGGTTTGATATTCTTCCTAAACAACTAAACTGATGAGTTAATAACTCTCAAGTTCTGAATCTATAGGGCCAAACATGGTCCCAGAAGAAGCAGGGCATCCTAGAAAGTGCCTAATCCAGAAATTTTTATCTTGAGTTCTGTTACAGATTAGGACTTTGTGCATGCACAGAAAGCCCGCCATATACATATGACCGGAGGTGGGCATCCTCACGAGGGGGAGCTCTCATGAGGGCGTCCTCACTCTCACCTAATGAGGATTTCACTCGGCGAGAGAGGACGGGCGTATGAACATTCGTGAGGGCGAGGGAGGAAAGACATGATGAGGTGATGGCGAGGGAAGGAAGACATGATGAGGCGAGGACGAGGAAGGCCAAGATGCATGGTCTGAGTGCGAAGGTGGTGGCCCGAAACGTAATAATAATAATAATAATTGGTTTTTGGGGAAAGGAAATGGCGCAGTATCTGTCTCATATATCGTTGGACACCTGAACCGCGCCGTAAGGGAAGGGATAAAGGGGGGAGTGAAAGAAGAAAGGAAGAAGAGGTGCCGTAGTGGAGGGCTCCGGAATAATTTCGACCACCTGGGGATCTTTAACGTGCACTGACATCGCACAGCACACGGGCGCCTTAGCGTTTTTCCTCCATAAAAACGCAGCCGCCGCGGTCGGGTTCGAGCCCGGGAACTCCGGATCAGTAGTCGAGCGCCCTAACCACTGAGCCACCGCGGCGTGTCGAAACGTAACCCGGGCTAACGTGTTTTGTCTGCGCAGCCTGTTATGAATTGCCGTTTTAGAGCGCCAGTTCTTAGGGGTAAGGTTCCCGGGGAAGACAAGTTTCTGCAGTCTGGAGGTACACAAGGAGAACACGAAAGGCGGGGAGCCACATGCACGCCTGCTCCGTCGCCGCGCCCAAAACCAAGGAAGCGCACACGGACAGCCACAGCTGAGCTTCGAAGGGAAATAAACGGCGAAAAAGCGGGAACGAAAGAAGTCACAAAACAGTCGGCACACCTATAGATAGTGAACGAAGGCCTACGGACTCGGGATGACCCAGCGAGCGGACTGCGTGCCAATGAGTGAAGGAGTGCGCGTTGATGAGGAAATGTGTGCACACGCGTGCGGCAATAATTGCGACGTCGTGATAATAAATTTGGCCATGTCTGCTCGAAACGTTGCGCTTAAGATGAAAGTGGATGACGGGGTAGTTGTCTCGAGTTCGACCCATCGCGGCGCGGATGGAGCGTCTCGCGTCGTGATCATTTTTGCGTCACGGCGACGCCGCTGTTGGTTATTTATTTATTTGTTCGTACATACTCCAGCCCCGCAGGTGCTGTGGCAGGAGTGGGGATATGGAATACATGAAAAGCGTGCACATATAAAAAGTACAAACAAAATACGATATAAACCGAACAAAACAAGGTGTCAGTGGCATTCAATGGCAGCCCAAAATTGCGGAAATGGAAGTGGACGAATTTCGCCGGGCAAGGAGTTCCAACACTCGATGGTACGTGGGAAGAAGCTGTATGTATATATGTGTCAGTACGCGCGTAAGGTGGGGAAACGTTTGAACTGTGGTGGCGCCTAGTTTTTAATGCAGTATAGGAAAAGTAACATGGGTGTTCACTGCCATGAGGCGCGGCGAGTTATACTTGAGGCACTCGATGTACCGGCGTGTTGAAGGCGGAGTTAGAGACAATACGCTGACATTACGCGAGGGCGAAAATTCTCTGTCATAGCGACAATAAATAAAACGAATGGCCTTCTTCTGGACGGATTCGATTTTATCGCAGCACAGTTGCTGATATGGATTCCAAACAATTGAGCCTTATTCGATAAGCGGTCGGATTAGCGTCTTGTAAGCTAAAAGCTTTGTATGACGTGGTGCTGCGCGTGATGTGCGCCGCAGATACCCGAGTCTCTGAAGCGCTTTACTGCACGTTAGATTGATGTGCTTCAACCAAGACATGTCGGAAGTGAAAAGAAGTCCGAGGTATATATATTCGGTTTCTTTACTTAAGAACAACCCGTCAAACGAATATGTGAAAATAGAAGCAGACAAGAATTTGCTAAAACACATAAAGTCCGTTTTAGTGAAGTTGATTTTCGTCTGCCACGTGTCGCACCACTGACAGAAGCTAGCAAAGGAATTATTTAAAATGTTGTGATTTTGAGTAGAGGTGATGGTGTGGTGCAGCAAGCAATCGTCAGCATATAACCGAATTTTAGTAGATATGCGAGAAGGAAAGCCGTTAATGTACAGAAGGAAAAGAAGTGGCCCTAAAACATACCGTTGCGGAACACATGACGAGACATCCACTACTTGGATGAATACTTTCCAAAGAAATTCTTTCTTTGTAGCCAAAATCGTCATGTCATTTTCTGTTTCACATAAAAAGCGTAACCCATCCGGAATGAAATTAGTTGAAAGTTCGCGCTTCGTCTGTCGTCCTTATAGTGTGTCTTGTTTGTTTAAGTCCAGCGCGGTTCCCACACGATGAACCACCAAATAGCCCCTGTTGTTGCTCTCTAAATTCTATGCCGCCGGCACCGCCGCACAAGGATATGTATAATGCGCTAACAAGGGGGCACTGGCCGCGGGCCGAGCAGGCGGCCGCCGGTCCAACGGAAACAGTGGTACTGCAGACAACATTTTCATTATCAACCGCTAGTCCGTCAGATGATCAGAGTCTATAGGGCAAAACATGTAGACACATTATACCTGGTAAGGCTGTTGAATTCCCATCATCTAAGCCTTGTTTCCCGAAACGAAGTCCGATTTCAGCTCAATGAAGTTTCAAAGAACTGCCTGCAGCGAAAAAGATGCTCCTATGAAATTACGCTGTCAAATCAAAATAGGGAACAGCCTACTGGCGGCGTTGGTGGGGAATTTTTTCATCCAACTGTGAGTAGTTCAGTGCAATCGTATTTTCATTATATTTTCTATTTTCGCTGGAATTGTGGCATAAAGAAGCGGTGCCGCGAAGTCTGGTGGGCAAAGCCAACCACTGTATACTCTTACCATGGAAATAAAGCAGCAGCTTAACCACCTAGGTCTGAATCATCGCTCGCTCCGTCTTGCATTGTACGGGGTGCTAAAAAACAAAAAGTTGTACTCTCCAAATAACACGAACATCTCTCGGTTTATTTCTGTCTCTAGTGAGACGTGTGACCACGCAATCGAGCGCCTGGTTTTATGAATCAAATTGCTTTCAGACAAGGTGGGGAATTGATACTCAGCGTGTGGGTAATGCGTAGACGTGCGAGCAAAAAAATCACGTGCGTTTTAGCTTGGTGTTAACCACGAATAATGGTGCGCTAGCACCATTAGCCGTGCATGGCTTAATTAACTTTGCTTTCTATGCTTTTGCTTGACCTGAACTGGCTTACTTTGGTCGATATATCATATGATGTAAGTTTGCGTGATGTTGCATCATTTTGGACTTGTACCGCGGTAGAATTGGTCATTCTCTACATACCCAGATTCCTGGGAGTCCTGGCGCAGTGGTGCAGCGGCGAAGCTACGCGCCACTGCCCTGCGATGGCAGTTGCTGCCATCGGTGGGGCTTGTGCGACGCAGGTTGCTGTTCCTGAGGAACCTCTCGCGACTAATCATTAATTGAACTGCCACGGGGGGCAGTTTGCTCATAATCCGATAGGCAGGTTGTGGCGACGTCACAACGTCACGTGACCAAGGCGGCCCACGTGCCAGAAGCAGGCTTCGGACAGGCAGATAACCGCTTTTCAGCGGAGTGGAAGCCCTAGCACTAGGGCACTAAAATGGCAACCAAAGGAATCGTTCACTCGAGACTCTGGGTGACAACCATTATTCAGCCAAAATGCAGCATTTTAGCGACCCGTTTGATTTTCAAGTGGCCTGAATAATGTGTTATTTTAAGGGACAGCATAGGAGCCTCGCTGCAGCGGAAAGCCGACATCGCACCAAAAGGAAGATACTAAAGAAATAAAAAATTCATAGCTGAGGGAGCGGGATTCAAACCCGTGGCAGCGCGAACAGATCAATTCCGCTGGCCGCTGCTTCAGGCCACTACGCCATCACCACATGTTTTTTTTTTACTTTAAGCATAGTATTTATTACATTGAAAGTGTATTCTATTTACATTAACAAAATTAATTGCAAAGTTTTTAGGAAACGCCACGAAAGACCGCAAACAGACACAGCAACAGAGCACTAGACGCAAGGTGTGAGGTTAAGCACATCACCAAGAGGGAGCCCCACTCTGGTTTAGAGTATAGAGTGCCTCAATGCCAGCGCCGCCGTTCAGGGTGGAGACAACCCGCCATATTGAATCACAATTAACTGGCCTCTCCCATGTACCGCGAAATGCTCGACTGGTAGCCCAGTGTAGCTCTCGCTGCAAAAGGCCGTTCAAGTTAAAGCACTTTGAAGCGTGCCGAGAGCATGAACGGCGTCGTTACAAACGCTAGCGCCGCTGATCCCGTGTGATTCAATATGGCGGCGCCGCTGAAGTTGTCTCCACCCCGGCGGCGCTGGCATCGAGGCACCCTAGTTTAAAGTCGGTCGGTTCATTCGCTTCCCTCAGATGAACAATCATTTGGCAGAAATCTTAGCACTCTGCGAGTACGAACTGTTGTTGTTATTACTCTCATACAATGCCAGGCTCTAGAGCTGTGCCTGAAATGTCGTCGTCTTCGTCACGCTGTAGTTTTTTTTTTAAGCGAAATTTATTGCCCCAGGGCATTAATGATGGGTGAAGGTGTGATGAATGATGTAGTAGAGATTAAATGAATGGAAAAAGGTTAGCTGATTTGATGAAGTCCAGTACAGAACGATGGTCCCTGCGTCCAGGCAATGTATGAAGCAGGGTTGCTTGGTGAAAGACCTGCTACCATCAGGTGCCGGATCCTTGTAGGCTTGAGAGCTGGGCAGTCCTCCAGTAAGTGATGAATTGAAAACGTGGTATTCATCATCTTCTGTCCGTGCGCGTGGAAGCGCCATCAGACGAGCATGCAGTAAACCACACGAAATGGCGGGAGATTAGAAGCAACGCAATTCAGAAGACCCAATGCTATTGCAATGTGATCGGGTAATCGTAATTAGGCGACCTACGAACTTTCCTTGTTCCGAGTCTATTCTGTGCTTAGCGCTTATTGTAACTGTCGTGTTAAATGCTACTGTATGGTTTTCTGAATATTCTTGGCGTAAATTAGTTTTTGTACACAGACAAAACAAGACGCTGACTTCTCCTCCCACAGCTCCAGGGCCGCTTAAGATGGTGAGGTTTGTGGGGACATGTCCATGCGATAAGCGCTATAGGGTTAGAGTATCGCCGCACCATGGACATTTGTCTTCGTAAAGTGTTGGGTGTAGGCAATGTGTGCGGTGTAGGCTCGATCGGATATGTGTTTGTTTGATAACGCCGTAGGAGACAAGAGTCTTCAGAGAAGAGGGAGAGATGAGGGAGAGGGTAGAGGCGTCTGTTAAGGCGCTTGGTTTTAAGCCGGGTGGCGAAGTGGGAGGATAGTGGGTATGTGGCAGGAGGAAATGAGTTTAAGCCTCAATTTTCTTCGGCTGGAGGTAAGCATATTTCCCAGTTGAGCTCGCCTTTCACGGCACTTACGCCAGGGGCGAATTTATCGGTCGCTCTTTAACGCGGCGGGTGGAGGGGGCGTTCCCAAATGGATTTTGAACCACGTATTTCTTGGACTTCATTGGTCGAAAAAAAAATGGGGTTGAGCATGGTTTCCTATGCAAAGTTTCTTGTTCCGGGCGGGAGGGAGGATCCACACCAAGACTATAGACGTGCGAACATCTAAGCGCGAGAGAGAGACAGAGAGTAAACTAATATTCATCGACAAAAGTGTGGCGGGAGTCTGTGGGGGTGAAGCCTCGTCAGGTGGCCTCGAATCCATGGCGTTCGACGACCCGGAGTTGGACGTCCAGGTCGGAGCCCCTCCCACTGTACGATATTCGATAGCTGCCACACCTCAGGCGGAATGTCCTGACTCTTATGAGAACACTCATGCACTGTGTAGTTACCCCAAGGCCATCCTTGCCCACATCCTGCGAACATCTCAAATTCCTTTGAATAAAATTCAGCGTCTTACTAGCTCTGCGCGCCAAGCTGTCAGTTTGCGTTCCAGGAAAAACCAGATGACGGCGTTACACCTAAATACTTGTGTGCAGATTGCTTTACTTATTTGATCGTTTTAACCATATACAGGGAATCAGCAGGTTTTTTTTCTTTTTCATAAAACCGACCTGAACCCAATTTGTAATATACAGATTCATCTTTCAAGTGGAATACCAGGACTGAGCTGCTAAACTATTGTGTATGTAAGCATAAAATATACAATTTTCCTTACAAAACGAGTCATCATCCAAAAAAAAGAAACGCAGGGCGGATGAAATGCCCTCACATATATCATTTACACACACCAAGAACTAGAGTAGTCCAAAAACCGATCTAAGTTTCGAAAAACATGTGGGTGCGCAAAATCCACTAGCCCCATACAAAATCCACTCATACAATACAATTAAGACATTGCGGAAAATTTAACCAGAAATGGTTACAATCTCTTCATAAAAATCGCTCCACCCCTTATCGCAACCTTATCTTCGCAGAGGTGACATGCACAGAATTAACCCACATTTATACATATTTTCTTTTCCGTTTAAAACTGCATAGCCCAGCTCTGAACGGTCCATGGTGCCCCACTGGGAAAAGCATGCATAGCTCCTCGAGATAAGACGCAGATCACGCATACAGCAAACAAAGATGGCGTGTGTCACCAACTGCCGTCATGCCGGCTGGCGCGCTCGGTGACAGGCACCGTGCGATCGCGCGAGCGCAACATTACACCGCGCAGGAAGCCAGGTCCACCGCGCCCGGCGTTCTCACGCGCCAAGAAGCGCCGGGACGTGCGGATGTTTACGGCTCCCTGAGCGTCTGGGCGCAGAGCCCGACGTCTCATCTTCGCACCTCTGCACCGGCGACGGTGGCGGCGAAATTCTGCGCCGCAGCAGCCGCGGATGCGAACAGCAGCAAGGTACTCTCCTCCTCCTCCCCCCCTCCCGCGTAGGCCGAACGGCGCGCTTTGTCGGCTGCGCTGTGGTCTTGTTTCACATCCTCCCCGCCTCGTTGCACCTTTCGACGACTCAGAGGACGCTGAGGGCATAGAGATGGCGCCACCGAGGAGCCCATGGAGGAGCCGCTCGGGAATTTTCCGGTCTCGGCATTGGCTGTTCCCCCTTCCCCCCCCTCCCCCATCTCTCCCCCTCCAATGTTTTTTTTTGCTTCTTGTTTTGCTCTGTTCTGTATCGGCTTACATGTCACGTGATTGGGGCGGTGCTAGCACCACCTTCCGATTGTGATTTGCTTACGTTGTGTGAGTCATGTCGCATCGCTCTTAGCACCCCGTGGAAGCCTTGTTGAAAGAATATGCGACCGAAAAAAAACGTTGCCAAAGGTGCGATGTGGTGATAGAGGGTTGGTCGCGGCACATACCGCGCGGCTGAACCACAAAACGAAAGCAAAAAAAAAGAGGATAAACAGAGTACGGTCGGAAGGTATGCTAGATGACGGACACTGTGTGCATGCAGCTCGCGTACAACGAAACTTGAAAAAAACTTTCAACAAAGTTCCACGAGCACGTTGTGGACATACCATGCCTTTCGCCGGACTGTGATACATCTGTGATACATCTTTTAATGCTCAGGCGCAGGGACCGTATCGGTTTCTTCAAGATTGCATTCGATCGGCCAACCTCATTTCATTGATATAACCAACCACCCATTGTTTCATTCACATAACTCATTCCTTTTTTATGCCTTGAAGCAATAAAGAACGGTGAGGAAAAAAAAAGCACCTGTATTCGGTTTATTTTCATTATATACTGATATTATAATGATGTAATTATATAATGAAAATAAACCGAAGACAGGTGCTTTTTTTTCTTGATATGATATATGATGGGCAAATGGGTCGATACAAGAGAATGAAGCTTTCTTTTGCAAGAAACGCTGTAGTTTTCTTGAGAGAAAAATTGTATATCAAGAGGTAAAAAACGTCGCTTTTGAGACTTCGCAAGATCGCAAATTTAATCTCTGCAGAAAGAAAACAAAAAATTTGTGGAACCTGGAGATTTTTGTAGTAAATATATGCCAACTCTTTTAAGGGCGGCAGTGCAAAAATATTTTTGGCTCTTATAATTTGGCAGAATAAAAACCGCTAACATAGTGAAATTATACGAGCTAAGAAGGGCACTTCTGAGGACAATAATGGGACAAGAAGTTATAATTGAGGACGAATTTTTTTTTCTGTATTTATCGGTGCTTCCTACAACTATCAGAGGAATTTCGTGCTTCTAAACTGGTACTTTTTTAAAACGTTAGGTGTTGAAATATTCTGGAATTCAAAAATTTCGAAAAATTTTTAACTCTGACTCGAATTAAAAACAAACAAACTTGGAGGCCTTCTTAACCACATCCTTAAAGAAGTATATTTAACAGCATTTAGGTTGCCTGTTAGATGTCTACCGGTAGGAACCGATTCCATTGACGTTCATGCATGAGCACCTTCTGGAATGTTCGAGTAGTAAAAACATCTTTATTGACTAGAAATGAAGTCTTTCATTGGATTGTCGTATAGAATATGCTTATCCGACCCACTAATCCACCTTAATCCACTTTCTGGGGTAGGCCAGCGTGCCACCGTGGGCACGTTGTGGTGGCATATGGCGTCACACGGGCACGTGACCTCTCTCGACCAATGAATTTAATTCCCTCCTGCCACGGTGGGCGGATGCTCACAATCTCGTGGGCCCGTTGCCAGCGTGAGCAGGTTGCGAAAGCGTCACAAGGTCACGTGATCTCTCTCGACCAATCATGAAATTTCGTGACAGAGAAGCGGGAATCCGTCTCGAAGAGGAAACTACCGCTACCGCGTGCGTGGAATTCAGCACATTCGGTGTCCTGTTCAGGGCAGGGTGGAACCGAGAATGTTTAAAAAGTGAGTCGGAGTTAGTTACTTTAAAGCATATCATCCTTCGGAGCTCATCTACAGAGCATTCGACCACCCAGAGCAGCGGGCATCAAGGCATCCTAATGGTGACTTCCAATCGCAGAGTTGGAGCACTTCTGGAGCAACGTTTCCAGATCTTTTCGGGGCAACTGTATTCCAAACGCAGATCTGAGGCACGGATCGCGTCTTCCAATCGTAGACAGGGAGCGGTTGCCGCGCCGAGATTGCTCCGCGGAGCAGTCGGGACTGCTCAATACCACCTAAATAACTCTAGGTGGTATTGGACTGCTCCGCCGAAATCGGCGGATCCGGCCGGAAGTTTGTGTGACGCTCTTTTTCAGCGGCGCCCTACATGCTCTGGCCTGCATTCTCTGGCCAGAGCAAGTGTACTCCAATCGCAATTTCAGGTCGCGCGCTCTGCGCCGGATTCAGGCGCTCTGTCACAGAGCGTGCAGACCGCTCCGGGCCTGCGATTGGAATTCACCATAAGATGCAAGCCAAAAAGGGCACGTGCTTTCGCAAGGACTACTGGGAGTCTTTGGCCGACGGCGCAGCCAATAGTAATGCTGGGCGCAACGGCTGGCTCCGTCTGCTGCACTGCTTGCTGCGCAATCGCACCGAGACGGCGGCCAAGTGGAGTGGGGTGGGGGGGATCTTCATGTCTCGCTTCAACGTGACGTAACGGCCTCTCCCGAATTATTTCCATCTTTCGTGTTCACGGAAAACGTTAGAAGAATCGCTGCCGGCGAGAGTCAGCGAGAACTGGCGCCTCAAGGCGCATGCGCCTTTGCCGCCGATTTTCTCCAGCTGTAGGCGGCAGCGCGCCGCGAAGCGCGGAGGTGCAGTACAGTGCACGGGTCTCTAGCATTTCGCCTCCATCGAAATGCGACCGCCGCAGCCGGGATCGAATCCGCGTCTCTCGGGTAGGCAGCCGAACACCATAACCACTGAGCCACCGCGGCGGCCGTGCCTGAAGTCCCATATCAAAATACATGGTATGGCTTCACTGACAGCTGGCTTTTTTTTTTCATAATTGTGCATGAAAGAAGCCCACTCTGATTTGTATCATGGTGTGCTGGCCATCTTATTCTCCTTTACAACAGTGTAGTGATCTTTCCAGGTTTATTAATGCGAAAGCAGTATAAGCAATGTCGGCATCCGGAAGTGTCCGCGAAACGTGGCAGCAAGAGTGGTGTGCTATAAAGTCAGTGATTAAACAATATCCAGTCAGAGTCATAACATCAGTCATTAATAACGACAATAATTAACTATAACAATTAATGATACTAATACCACTATTTAGAAACTATTTAAGTGTAACTAACGGAGATATTTAATAATGCTAATATGGCTAATTAGTGAGAACACGTAACATCATATAGGTGTGACGGCATCCCATAGACGTCATGCCTACAACCAATTAGAGTAAAGCAAAAAACGGAGCCCTGGATGTCGGTGTCTCAGAAGTAGGATGTATATGCAGGTTTTCAAATAGTTTTAGAACATTCCATATGACGTCATATGGACAAGAGCTACAAAGGTTGACTAGGAGCTATCAACGTCGTGGCAAACACTAATGCTTTCGCATTTCTCCCATGCAGTCTTTGCAGTGGACGTCAAGTTTTTTCTCTGCTCGACATATGGGGCCCCGGACTAGGGGCACCACCTAGGGGGACTCTACCTCCTGTTGACAGAAATGTTTTAACACGATAGCGTTAAAAGCCCCCGTTGTCCAGAAAATCCGGTGCCGGCGTCGCCGCTGTGAGCGAAAAATCACGACCATGACTCTGGCAGGTGGGCCACCTATGTCACGTGACCTTGCTACGTCATCGCAACCTGCCCACCGAATAGTGAGCAAACTGCCTACCGTGGCAGGTGGTAGGTAATGATTGGTCGCTTGATAAGAGCAACCTGCAGCCGCACAAGGCCCACCGCTGGGAGCACCTGCCATCGAAGGGCAGTGGTGCATTGCTTAATCGCTGCACCACTGCGTCAGGAGGGGGGTGAGGACTCCCAGGGATCTATTAATGTAGAGAATGACCTTCTGCACGCCCCCTCCAACTTTTTTACTACTACTCACCAAAACCATTGTGTTTAGGCACGCGTTGCACCATCCGCCGTTCTCAGTCAATCGGTTCTCTCGCGCTGTGCATCTTTAAATCTGCTAATAATTAGCCAGAAAATTATTTCATACGCTTCTTGTAGGCGCAGCTGTACAAACGTGGCTGTGCAATAGAGTTAGGTTAAAAGCATGTCTGGTAGGCAAATGTCCCAAAGCCACAAACGTCTTTGCCCACTGTCCAACTTACGGTGGCTTCACTCACGGTCATATCGGGAAAGCAGCATTCAGCCATCTAGTGGATATCAGTGGTGCTTGCCTTTCTCAAGCTCTCACAGGGCTCACACAAGAAGCAATTGTTGGTCATGTAACACAGATGATGAATAGGTTTGCGAAGGCATATTGGTAAATGTAAATCAGTAAACCAGGAAGCTCAAAATACCGGACGACGGACAGTGTAAGGGACACAAAAAACAGGTTCACGAGCATTTTTTGTGTCCCTTACTCTGTCCGTCGTCCGGTATTTTGCGCTTCCTAGTTTACAACATGCATCACCAACTAGCCCGGCAGCTTGCTCTCCTGAACTGTAAATCAGTAGGAGCGCAAAACAACCTCTGCATATGTTCTCTCTATAACAATTGTTTTTATTTTGCTGTATCGCGCATGGCACTAGTTTCCCTACAGAAAAAAAAAAATATGGCTAGTGGTTTAGCATCGCTAAGCACGAAATATTGAGCGAAAGCAGTTTTTTGCAGACGCACACCACCGCCACGTAGCTCACAGCGCGATTGAGGTGTCCACTGACCCAGGAAGCCAGTTATGCATCTTTCCTCAGAATCAACGGAGTGTAAACCTTCCGCTAGAAGTGATTTTGCGCTAAAAGAAGCTATACGCGAACCACTTGCTTCATGGAATACCGTGCGGTTTAACGCCGACGCCGCTCGGCTCCCACAGAAAGCTTCAAAACGTGGTTTCAGAATTCTCGGCGTCAGTGCGCGGCTCACGAAACTGCACAATTACAGTGTTTACAGCAAACGCAGCAAATTCGCCCTTTCTCATGCCATCACTTCAAGCTGCTCTAATGAGGCAACCTTAGCCGGCTGCACAGTAATTCAGCGTATCACCAATAAAGTGGTTGAGAAAAGCTGAAAGTGAAACTTTATCTAGTGCAGTTAATTCGATGAAAACTGCAAACAGACTTGCCTGTAGCAGTGAATAAGTGTCGCACACAGGGATTTGCACCTCTCCGAAAAGCTAGTAGTCAGTGTGCACTGGCCTCCCAACACGCCGGTCTCCCTGAAGAGGAATTGTGTCTTGCGAGCGATCTCGAGCAACTCATGCTGCGGTCTACGCACAGAGCTGCACAGGGCGACGATTTCGGCGTGGTTCTTCAATCCTGTTAAGCTGAAGGGTTTGGCCGGTACAAACCGCTTGCTTTCGACAAAGCAGCGCGACTTCACACTACAACGTATAGAAATCGAAGCACAGCACCAAGCGAAAATGCCGCCACGCCGCGGAGTCTGATAGAACGGCCATCTTGGTTATGTTGGTCAGTGTTGCCAGACGTCATAACCAGACGTGTAAAATTTTCCTGAGTGCTGGGCCCGTGCGCATCTTCGGAGGGCTTATCTTTTTCGAACTCCTTGAGCTGACAGTAATATCACATTCCTTAGCGTCTCCTATCTCTGCCATAACTAATAATTTTTCAAAATACCGAATGAAACCAGAACAAAACAGTGAAAATCAAAACCGAAACTAAGTTTGTGGCCAAGCCACGGATGATCAGAATTAACGAGGGAAAAATTTCAGGGTGCCAATGTTTCAACAAGCGCACTTGCCTTCGTCTGGGCAAAGCGTTCACCACTGGCGGGGCTTAAATAGGGCCTTCACTTCGAAGAGGAGGGCCTGGCACCATGAGGCTTTCCCCTACCTTGTTCACTTTGTGATTATCAAGAACCATCTGCCCGTCCTGTCTCTACCATGGACGATGATGCCACAAACATTAGTAAAAAATATGCACGTACGCGCGTTAATTGGCTGAAGTTGTGACTGAAAAAGATGGTTTATGGGGGTTTAATGTCCCAAAGCGACTCAGGCTATGAGAGACGCCGTAGTGAAGGGCTCCAAAAATTACGAACACCTGGGGTTCTTTAACGTGCACTGACATCGTACAGTACACGGGCCTCTACAATTTCGCCTTCATCCAAATTCGACCGCCGCGGCCGGGATCGAACCCGCGTCTTTCCGGCCAGCATCCGAGCACCATAATCACTCAGCCACCGCGGTGGCCTGACTGAAAAAGAGCCCTCCACAAAATGCGGGAGGCGACCTCGAAATACAAGGCTTGAAAATTTGCTACTAAATTGTACATTGCACAACCCCCCTCCGCCTCTATTCAATAGACCTGTCACGCCTCCGGGAATATGGTAACACCAAAAACAGCTGGAGCTACCCTTAATTGTTAACCAAACTGTCGACCCACTTGGCGGTACAGATGCAAGCACCAAGTTGCTGAGCACATTGTGCATAATGTCCTTCGGAAATAGCCGAGCAATTAGCAGTATATCTCTTTGAAGAAGAACAACTTTATTTACGCCATCAGCCAGGAAACATGTCCAAACTGCGTGCACTTTTACACTGCACGTCGAGTTCCGTCACATTACTGAGGGCTGCAGAATGTGTTCAGAAAGAGTTTCGCTCTCTTGAAGTTTTCTAATTACAATGGTGCTGGGTAGACTATTTCACAGTTTAAAAACGAAGTTTTTAGTGTGTTCCTGACTCCAATATTGTGTTCTGTTAATACCCCTCACTAATGACAGTTGCCTTCTCCCAACCAGAAAGCTGCATAATTTGGTGTCAGTAGCCCTTAGGTCCAATGTTCCCCTTCTTCTGTGAAAAACTTCTGAGTAGTAAGCCCTTGCCCTAAACGATGCAGCCGCAAGCCATAATGCAAAGATGGCACATATGTCAAAATAAATAGTGATACTGCAGTGGGTGCAATGTACTGTTCATTATTTTATTTTTCTTCTCAGCTGTCCGCTATGATTACTGTGTAACACCTCGTAATTTCTGCTGGCCTGGGTGAAACATGTTGTGCATCAGCTGTACGATTCTCTTCATACTTATGGGGCCATTCCCACATGCGTTATCATGTTCTAGAATAATAATCTTTCATGACTAATTAATAATAAGTTTTAAAGTTGTAATGATAATACATGCAAATAAATACGAAACAGTTGTGTAGCAGCAAGCTACAGTGAGTTGCTGCTGCTAGCACTACAATTTATAGTGGAGTACAAAATGAGCTAGCCAGCAAGATGATGACTGTGTGTCGGTTTTTGCTTTACTTTTCCATGCACCTGACACAAAGAAAGACCAGACGTCACACAATGAAATGTTCCCCATTTGAGCCTTCTTCTTCTTCTTCAAAAAAGTACTAGCCTATAAGAGCTCTAACCCAGTTGTAAAATTTCTTGAAAACTTAAGCCATCCATTATTTCACTCTTGAAAAGCCTGTGCACCAAGGCTTGGCATCTAGCCCTGCACAGCCTGTTTTCACCACAAGCAAGGGAAAAGCATAAGGCATAGCACTGAAAACACTTCAAACTACTGTGCTTCCATACGGAAATGGTGGGGAGTACCAAAGCATGAAAGGAACATTCACTTGGACAGCCCAGCATAAACTGGAAAGCGGGAGTGTTCTTCCCTCATTTCCCAAATGGAATTGGCTTTTTTTTTCTTCACGGCACCATGCTCAAGCATGCTACAAATATCTGCACAATAATTACAAGAATGCAGCAGCACACTCAACACAGTAGTGCACTAATGACAAACTAGACAAATCTAGTGTGGAATGACGCTACGCTTCCTCCCTCCATGGCTTTCTAACTCTGGTTGTAAACATAAAATGACCCTATGCAGGTCCTACAATATGGTTATTACCTGGCATTTCTCCCTCACATATGCCCCAGCCAATGGGGTGCATATATAAAGGGAAATCAGTGCAAAAATGTTTGCCCTCTTATGATTGTACAGGGGCAAACATATGTGGTCCAACTCTCATCTGCTGCCCTTTGCAGTCTAGCACACTCAACAGGGAGGGAGCAACAGTGGAGCCTTGCAGGCTGCAGTGTTGCTAGGTGAACAAGCCTTTTTAGCATCAGTTTCGCCTTCGTCAGATGGCATCTAAAAGCGTTAATGCCTATTATAGTGCCTCATAAAGGCACAGCTGACAGCTACAACAACCAACAAGGCATGTTCAGAAGGAATCTGCAGCCTGAAATTGATAGTGACATTTGGAACACTTTCAAATCAGTGACTGTGATTTCCCACCATTCGCTTGTGTTGTTAGCTATCTTGATTTCTTTAATTTTCCTTCTTTGCAATCACAATGCATATTTGTGCCTGGCCAATACAAATACACTCGCACGTCAACACTACCATCTGCAGCCTTTGAGGGTGGTCTGGCCCATTGGAAAAGAGTTGTAAACATAGCACAAGTGCACAGTAGAATAAAAGCTGAGAAAGGTGAAGTGTTGTTGCCTCTCTTGTCTTTCGCACATTGTGCACAGTAGCACTGTGATTACAATTTTCCAATAAACTACCCCCAAAGAACACTGCAAAACAGTTGGTTTGGCCAGACAATCGAAATATGCCAGGCCAAGGGCACTCAGAGTTGCTGCTCGAGCAGCTCCCTCTCCTGCTTGAAAAAGGTGACCAGCAGCTGCTCAAGGTCGTCGTCACATCGTGCCACCTGCTTCTCCATGGCCAGCCTAAGGTCCTCTTTGGCCCCCTTGTTCACGCCTCGCGTCACTGCCCGCTGCCTGCACCAAGCAGCGCCACACATCAGGTTCAGCCGAGCATGCCACATTTCGTGTCCATCTGCTACACACAATCCTCGTTCATAATTGCTCAGCGAAAGATGAGTTTCTTTTCCAGTAACCGGAGCCATCATTTACGTTACTCAGCGCCGTAATGTCCTCATTCTTTCTGTCAAATGAGTGCATTTTTTTTACTTCAGGCTAAAGTAAAGCGGCAGTGCTGCCCATAATTGACAGGCAGCCCTAAATACGCATAATCAATTGTTCATGACACCCATTACCAATTACATCCTAGATTAACAACCTGTACTGTAATAATATTGCAAGCAGTTTTCTGCGGACATCTTTCATTTGAACTAAACCTTCCTTTGGGTCCTCAGTGTACTGAAATGAAAAAAATAAAAATAAAACCTGCACACCCTCAGCCAGAAAAACACACAAAACCACACGTTCGCCATAACCATGTCTCCTTCCATGAGCAGACATCATTTTGGAGAGCCACTAGTGCAATTCCATAAGAAACTTAGCTGCTGCATAATTAGCAAAAAGTAGTTCATTAGTGAATTAGTTAGCAAAAAGCATGCACTCTGCAAATAACACGTGTGCTTCTGTTTTGCGTTTAGAACGGTTTCAAAGCAAATTTTCCAATTTTCAAACCAATTTCCAATTCCCGATTTTCAAACCGTAAGCAGCAAACAACCTCACCTCCCAACCTGAGTGGTGGAGGTCGGCAACAGGTCCAGTGTGACTCCACCCCCATTGCTTGTGGTGATGTACATGAATTCCTCCAGCATGTCAGCATCTGCAAGTGCTCTGCTAAGGAAAATGCCTACCAAGACACCGATACAAACTACCTAGTCTTATTTTAGCCCCAGACAAAAACACGGCACTGTCTGACAGTATGCCCATAGAACATGTGCAATGATAAAATTTCAAGGGTGCAGTTAGAACGGGTCCTGGCACCAGCATTTCCAACACCCTTCTCATGCTTTTATTGGTGTTTATATCACTGACTAAGTAGCATGACTACATCTAAAATAATTACATCTGACTTAACATACAGAACTAGTTTTGTTTTTGACTGCTGGCAGGATAAAGTATAGTGCTCAGTTTCAGTAACAAACTAAATGTGGTAGACCTCTATGGCGATCTGTCTCAAATGAAAACCCCAAGCCATACAAATATTGCTGCAATGTCTAAACCTCATAGCAATCTGCTAAATTCAGTTTGGCTTTGGCTCGCAAAAAAAAGGGTACTGATGAGGTAATTGAAGAAGAGTCCATAGCAGAAGCTGCCCTGCTTCTTGATGATGTCAAGTAGCTTGCGGAAGAGTGGCTCTTCTTCAGGCCAGTCGTACTGAGTCATCACAATCAAGTGACCCAGGGCAAGGTCGTCTCGGCTGAACTGCATCAGCACTTTGTCCTGCAAAAAGACAGCAGAGGTTGCAAACCTAATGTTGCACTGGCAACCTGAACTGCACTGCAAACACTATAACAACTTGAGCACATTAGTTCAGTAACTGAGGAACCCAGGGAAGCAAGGGTAAAAATACTGTCACGTGGCAGTGACAGCTTCCAGGGACAAGACAAGCAGACTAACGTGGCACAGAAACAAACTCTTCACTGGGCTGACTTGTGCCCACAACGAACTAAACATCTCAGCAGCGGCAACAGCACAAGCCTGCTTGGCGGCTGTCGAAGAACAGAATCGCCGCCACATTCTGCTGCGCTCAGTTTAAAGCTGACAAAGAAGTTTCAAGATAAAGCGTGTAAAGCACCTAAAAAAATTAATCCGGAATAGCATTCGAACATTCCAGCAAACATTCCAGATATATCTCGTTGCATCTCGCATCATGAACAAAGTGATAAAGTCATGTGACGGTGGTTTTGAGCACACAGAAATATTACAAAGCATTGTGGTAATAATATACTACGACAAAAGGACTGATTATGGAATCACTTGCGGCAGTGAACTGGGCTTATTTTACAGATATACACAGAAAAATAATTGGAGAAATAATGTAGCAGTTTATTTTGCTAGCTCATTCATGCACTGTGCTTACATTGCAACAATAGACATTTAAACATCTCCTTGGCCCCTGGAGAGACATAACTCAATTTATATACCTGGATTAAATAAAGAAACGTGGCTTCATTTGGTCTGTCATTCAGCCATTAAAAGCACAATCTTCATTAAGGAGCAAGAACTTAAAAAATTGAGGAATGTCATCAAGGACCTAAGCAGAACTGTGGACCCAATTTCAGCACCAGTGCGCCAGTTTTTATGAAGGAATAATTACTCAAAAGGCATCCATCTGAGCACACAGCCATATGGCTACATAATAAAGGTACGCAGCTTTCTTAGAATCTCAGAAGTTGACCAGAACTGCCCCAAACAAGGATGGATTTTTCTTCAAGTGTGCATATCAACATAGCAGATCAACATAAAGTTACATAGATTTCCTATGGTTAAGCTCAGGTCAATAAGTAATTGCTCTTCAGATTGCAATTTGTGCTATCTTGAGGCGTTCCCCTAAACACAATGTACTTTAATTGCTATGCATCAGTTTTATCAGCACATTGTGCCTGACATGCTCCATGACAGCTGCTGAACCTCACTTCCTCATGTTATAACAGAAACACAACAGCGAGATGTCTGGCTGGTTTGCCTCGCATGACATACAGAAGAAATGTATCCCAATACGAATAAACAATGCACATGAGAGACATACCACTCAAAATGCAGAGTAAATCTACTGAATATATGGGGTGAGCTAACTTTCAGTGAGAAATCAAACTAAAAAGGAAGTTAATAGAAAATGATGCAACCAGTCTCTTGGAATTTCATGCTGCACTAAAAGCAAAAGTAAAGACCAGCAGCAAATAGACGCTCACTTTAAGGAGCACTGCACCTTCGGGAGCACGCAGTAATTTTGTCTGCTTGGCTTGGAGCACTTTTTTATGCGCACTTAAGCAAATCGACAAGCTTCTCTTTGTTGATGCATCGACATTGTAACTGAATTAGAAATAAAACAAGGACGACAAACCTCACAGTGCATAGTTACCTTAAAACATGTGATCAGAGTCTTCATGCAGAAGCACAGCACCTCTGTCCTGTCGTAGCAGGCAAAGACAAGTTTCCGCTCTGAAATAAAATTGAAACGACAGCACCACTCAACAAGAACAAATGCAACTAGTAAAAGGCAGGACTCGGGACAGTGAGTTCACAGGCCTTGAGCCCTCCTGCAGACCAAAGGAGCGAGTGACAGCCGTCACTTAAAGGAGGACGCACCTTTGAAATTGTGTAAGGTGGCAAAAAGATAGTTTTCTATTTAATTATTGTATCTGCTCACATGCTTCATTTTCTATGTTCTCCCAAGTTTCATTGCTCAAATCCACCAGGAAGTACTCTAAAAAACTAAAAAAAAAATTGTTTAGTGCACTGTGGTGGTACTGCATATCAGGGAAATGCTTGAAAAATCGTCTTTTTCTCTGTTCTGGTTTTCTTATTAGGTGCGCACCTTGTGTGGCGGAATTGCACTCACAGAGCTCCGTTCTGTGCGATGACATTCTTGCGTTTCCATTTTTATGAATTGAAGACTTTTGATGCAAGATCTATTTTACAGTTTAGACATGTCTATGCGAGAAGAATGGCGAGTTGGGCGAGTTGGATGTAGTTCATTTTGGCGGTAAATTCAGCGCGGAGGGACGAAGGACACTGGAAAGCGTTTTGTCCCCCTTCCAGTGTCCTTCATCCCTCCGCACTGAATTTACCACCAAAATGTCTATGCCAACTGCTTTGTAAAAAATGAAAGGAAAAAATTTCTGCCATGAGCAAAAACAAATCCAAGAATGCTACCATGTGCAACATGCATTCAGAAATGCAGTGAAGTTGAACCAGTCTTTTATCGCATTTTGTCTAGTCTGTAGGCATTTCACAAGGTGCTGAAAAGAAAAAATTACTGTCAGAAAGTTCTCCAGATATAATTCTGAGGTTCTGTGCACTTAAGTTTGGAAGCATTACTAACATGCAGAAAAAGCTTTGTCAAAATCCACCGAAAAATAAGAAAGTTGATGTTGAAAGCTACGTCCCCTCTTACCTGGTTAAATCACCCTATGCATTCATTCAATTCTAATGCAGACATTTTCCTCATAAAAGTCAAGCCGCCAAAGTTTACAACAGGATAAAAACCGAAAGCACGTTACAACCAGCTACAGTGTCGTTGCTGAGCTACTTTATTAGGCCCACTACTTCGTTGTGGTGTTCGCTGCTTTTGCTCACCATCATTAATCACTAGCCTATTGGATAGCCTTACTACTGCTCTAGAATGAAGACAGTTTTGGCATCTATGGAGGCCCATAGCTAAGACGGCACAGAAGACAACATATTGTGGTGCACTGACAGCGAAGAACTGTCAAGTAGCAACAAGGAAGGAGATATGAATGCCAATTCAGGCTTCTGCGCAAATTTTTGTTTTTTCCATTTTCGTGAACATAAAATCAGGTGCACATTAGAATTGAGGGCCCATTATAATAGAGTAATTACAGTATATGAAGTTAAGTTATAAAGATTCACTTCAAATATCTAGAAAATTAAGTCTATTTGCTTCAACAAAATTATGATGATGTTCTGCACATGTGCACAAAAGCAGCTGTTGTATGATACTGTGATAGAGACTAAACCTCACTGGACTTGTCTTTGTTTCTGGAAAAGTGCTCTACCAGTTGAAGTTTAATAATCCCTACAGCCATGGTACAGTCAACTAGAATAGACAGTACAGTGGGCAGGGGTCTCCGCATGTCCTCAGCAGTGCCGCCAGTTGTGGCCCGCTTCAAGAGACCGATCGTAGCGCCGCTAGAAACGGGTGGATTACCAAGCGTTCGAATGGTCGCATTTTTTCACCTAAAGCAGTGTCAAAATACTGGCTGTGCAGCCGAAAAGAAATATTTCGTTGTTTTATGCACAAGGCATGTGATGGAACGCAAGTCACCAATTCTGCTTGCAGATGAACTCAGAATGCGATAGCAAGGCATTCAAGAGTGAGTGACAGCAGAGCAGTCGCTTTGTTTGCCACTGGCGGATAAGAGCACCCCATGGGCAGTCTCTCCTGTGCCTTACACTATCTCTTCTAGTACACTGTAGCCATGGATAACTGTAGTCAGTGGACATTACCAAAGAGGAAAACGGGGTCATATGATGCTTTCTGCATGGCATAGACTTTAAAACAAGCATTCAAAAATGCACAGATGAGCTTCAAGACAATGTGGATTCCTTCTCAGCATTATGTTTTGTGTGCTAGTAAAGGTTTCTCAGCTGCTTCCACACACTGTAGATGCCATTGCCAGTGCTAGGAGCCCGCATCAGTTGACAAGAAGTTGAGTTCACAGGATTGTTTGCACACAAGATAAATGCATAAATGGACAGGGCCCACAAGCTGGACAATTACAATAACCAACTACACAATGAGCAGTGCACCAGAAAGTCACAAACGGCTCGTACACATTAAGAGCTACAGTCAAACCTGGATATAACGAAATTGAAAAAAGTTCGCAATTTTTCGTTATATCCAGGTTTTCGTTAGATCCAGTTTTGGGTTAAGACTGGTAAGGATCATGCCAAAACGAAATAAAAATTCGACAGATATCAATTCAAGTGAACTCGCCATTCAAAGAATTTATTTAATAGAGAAAAACTGCGTAATTTTCGCTTGCTGTTTTTGCCCAATTGAAGCCACTACTCGGCGCTTCAAGGAAACTAAGGCATCCAGGGCTGCTTCATCGTCCTGCGAGCCGACGAAATGGCGCAGAACGTCCACCACGTCCATCAGTTCCCTCGCGGTGGGCACAGCACAAAACGTATCAGGCTCTGACGAACCGCCACCTTCAAGGCTATCTTTAACGGTTTCCACAAGTGCCGCATCAGTCATCTCTTCCATAGCCACGGTGCCGTTGTCCACGAACAAAAAGTTGCACAGCTCGACACCGTCGGGCACCCCACCGTTCATGCGTAGTTCATCCCACGCTTCTGCGACCTCGGGTGGGCTTGAAAGTTCGTCTTCACTGACTGTAGCTTGAATGGCCTTATTTACCTGAGCCTTGGCGAAGCAATTGGCGATCACTTGTGATTCGACCTCTTGCCACGACGCAGCAAGCATTCCGATTGCTTGGTAGATATCCACTTTTGTTGGCCGTTCAAGGCGGATGTCCAGGAGCGTCTTTTGTATCAATCGACGGCGGTAACAGCATTTAAAGCTGTTAATAACCCCTTTGTCTAAGGGTTGTACCAGAGAAGTGCAGTTAGGTGGCAAATACTGCAGCTCGACGTTCGAAAGCTGTAGGCCTTCCACATGGTGCGCGGAGCAGTTGTCAAGCAGCAAACAAATGCTGCGAACTTGTCGCTTGACATCTTGGTTGAGCTCCTTCAGCCAGTCGGAAAAAATTGCCCGCGACGTCCAAGCTTTGGAGTTTGCCACATATTTTACTGGCATCCGCCTTGTTCCTTTAAAACATCCGGATCGGGCATTGCGGCCAATAACCAATAGGATTCGCTTGTCGCTGCCATCAGTGTTGGCGCAAAGCAAAACCGTCACACGGAGTTTACTTTGCTTTCCACCGCGGCAGTCTTCTTTTAGTGAGAACGGGCGGCTCGGTAACATTTAATAAAACAGGGCCGTCTCATCAGCATTATAAATGTCGGCAGCTTCATAGTGGCTGAAAATGCCGGGAAGCTTCTCAGCCACCCACGAGGCAGCAGCATCGCTGTCTGCGGAGGCAGACTCGCCAGATACCACTTTTCCGACGACATCGTGCCGGCTTTTAAATCCTTGTAGCCAGCCGTTACTCGCTTTGAAGTCGTCGTGGCCCAGGATGCAAGCAAGATCTATGGCTTTCTGCTGCAAAATCACGCCACTTATGGGCACGTTTTGTGCTCGTTTGTCCAAAAACCATGCAAAAACGGCGTTGTCCACATCAGCATACGTCGACGTCTTCAGTCTTTTCTTCTGGGCACTTGTGCCCGACTCCATCGCACTGCGGATGCTTTGTTCTGCAGCAAGAATGGTTGACAGGGAGCTGGCTGGTATATTGAAGCGGGCAGCGACAGCCTTCTTTTTTTCGCCGGCGGTAACCGCATTCAAAATCGAGAGCTTATCTTCAAGCGACAAAACTTTGCGTTTCCTCACAGCGGAACTCATCGTAACGAACCGACACCGTAAACACACACCAGCACACGCACGTCAACACGCTGACGAAGAAGAAGAAGGCTTACCATAACTGCGCCGCAACACCACGAAGAATTTGTCATATGTAGTAGTGCCACCTAGTGTCAAGCTACAAAATGAAAGCTTAAAAGTTGCTACGCTTGCCACGGAGCGGCGATAGCGGCGCTCAACATCATCATCATCACCGAGGTCTGCTTGTTTGCTGCGATTGCAAGCGTTCTGCTCGCGGTCTACTTTACCTTTTAATATAAAAACTTACTTAAACAATATTCATTAAAGTTGCGCACTGCCCGGTCAAATTTCGGGCAAAACATTACAAGATACAGCTCGATGATCAGAGCCACGGATTCGTTACATCAAGGTCAACTGCCGCAAAGAGTTCGTTAAATGGAGGTCGCCTATACATGGGCTTCAATGGGGGATGTGCTGGGGAATTGAAAAATTTCGTAAAATCCAGGAATTCGTTACATAGAGGTTCGTTACATAGAGGTTCAACTGTATATGAATTTGGCTGCTGGTGCGCTGATGCAAACAACACACAGTTTCAGTAAGACAGTGCGTCACCTTGTTGCAACAGTTCCCAGCCGAACGTGCTCATGGCCAGATTGCAGTCACATGTGTTAGTACGGTGGACTCTGTTAATTTTTTTGGATAAGCTTGTGAGTGATAGTGAAATTCTTCTTGAACATCATTAACAACAAAATGAGCAAGCAGCAGTTTTCACTGTGTTGCCGTACGGCTTGAAAGTTGTTCCAACAGGCGGTACAAGCCCTATTTTCTTTCCTTCTTGGTACACTCCTACAGTCTGTCCAAGCCCTCCTGCATTCTAGTGTTACAGCTCATTCTTTACAGCTTTACAGTATGACTAGAGCTCACTTAATGCAAACAGACTGCGTCCTTTGGTGTGAGCTCCATACTTCATATAAAATATTTTACAGCAGCTTGTTTAAACACAAGTAGGAGCTGTGATGAACATGTCAGCAATTTCATCTCACCACAACTATCTGAAGGTCATTGCCTGAAGTTGAAATTTACAAGCTTCTTTTTCATGACAAACATGCATCTTCACTGAATCCTAGTTTGATACCACATAAAAAATGTTGTTTTCAGAAGCTAAAAATAAAGGATAAAACATCCAAATTCGATTTCCATGCAAACAGAAGAGCTGAAATCGGCGGTGAAAATAAACTAGTGGAAAAAAAAGCAACACTCAAATTTTTTGTGTTTAGGAAGTTATGACATTTGCTATCGCTGAATTACGTTAAAGGGGAAAGAGTACTGACTTCCACAAACTTTCACTTCCATGACGTTGTGCATGTGACAGCACTCAAAATATTGCATTTACTCATGTAACCAACACACTCACACAGCGAATGCACCAATTAATTAACAAAAGGGACAATTTTTGTCAATACTGTGCCTTGCATAATAAATGTACCCCCTAAATTAAAAAATTTTCTGGGGAGAAAAAGGGAGTTCACTATGCGAGTAAATATGAAATGTTAGACAAGAGTTCCATATGATGCAATACAACCAAATAATACTGTTTTATACAGCCAATACTGGATATATTGAACCTGGTTATATCAAATTACTGTTTATATAGACCAGTTAAAACATCTTGAAAATCTCATGCAAAAGTATAGCACTACTGTTTGCATCTATGGAGCTTCTGTTCAGTGGAACATTGGACATATCAAACTGTGTGCTGTGCCCCTGCATGTAGCACTTCTCCTAATGACCTTCCCATGATCACTTTTCGTACACCGATTCGTGCCAGCAGCGCAGCCTCTGACGTCTATAGGCAGCACTAGGCATGTGAATAGACTGTAAAACCGTGTGACGAGGTGAATGTGGGGTATGTTTCCGATCTGGCGTTCTGTGTATCAGCTGTCGTGCAGTGAAGCCAACTCAGTTGACAGAAGGCTTGCTGTGGCTCTCACGAGGCTTGCTTTGCTGCTGAAGTCACTGCAGAAATCAACTCCACCTTAATTTGAATGATGATGATAGTGTGGCGCAAGGGCATCTGCGGCCAAAGAGCGCCAAGGCACAAGGTATTTTTCGTTCTTCTAAAGGTGGCATTAAAGACCCATTTCCCAAGCATTTCACCGATTAAGCTGAGCACCAGGCCAGGGGAAGCTTGTACCCATTGTATTAACGGTGAGTGCCTGGTGGCACTAGGGATCGAACACCGCAATTTGAATGAGATATTGTTGTGTTTATAGTGTACTGGCAACAGTACAAGATGATAGGTGACAGCCAGTTCCAAAGCACTGTCCATAGCAGCTCTGATGCGCACGTAAGGCCTAGAAACAGCAGCAAGTGGCGTGCTTCCAGTCATAGCCGGAGGTTACATTCCAGTGTGCCAGCGATGATACATCATCACAGGAATCACGCTGATAGCGTAGGTGCACTGTATTCATGCTTTTAGGACTTACACAAGGTTATCTACTGCCATGCTGCGATTACCTTTGAGTTCAATATATCCGGGGTCCACTGCATGCGTAACACAAGTAAAGTGCACACAAATGTGCCTAACACAACTGAAGAAAACCAGCAAAATGTACTGACCAGGTTTCCGGTGAAGTGTCTCTGGCGTGTGGTATGGAGTAGCAGATGCAGGCACAGATGTTTCAGGTAATGAACACACCACATCCAGAAGCTTAGAGCAAGCCGCCTGTAGAACAGCGACAATAACCAAGGGCTGTAAGTTACAAGCTAACTTCATACACCACGAGGAATGGTGCATGACAAGGTTTTCATACAATATTTTATAGGAATGCCTCATTAAAGAACATTTGAACTGGCACTGACATTGCTTAGTTACAGTGAGTTTCACTGTTTCATTATACTCCCATAAATCTGCACACCATAAAATACCAAGTGCCCCCCCCCTCCCAGCTATTTGTCTATATTTTGAATTTTCCTAAAAAACCGAGCAAGTGCTCATGCGATTACATCCCATATGTGGGAGAAGTTCAAAAACACATCAAAGGCACATCAAGAAACCATTGTTCGGTATCTCTGCAACACTCATCAGGGAAGGAGGGAGGAGGAGGGGGGGGGGGGGGGGGGGAGCATTTGACGTTTTCAGTAACGAAGGTTAGCCATGCTTTAATCAACCGGTTTTTCTAGTCTTTTAATAAATTGCTCCAAAATTTATTCTTTCTCTGGCATTATGCGAAACCAAGCACCCCACTCCTTTTCCGTAGCCACCACTCTGAATTTAATGATCCGTCATCGTACTAAGCAAGGGGCCACTCCACCATGTGCACATTCTGGATTTTCATGCCTGGACCTAAATGTGCCCATCCTCCAATATTTCGAGATTATCTTCAAATTTTAGCTGGGCAATTTCTTGGTATTTTACAGTAATGTCATGCTGCCTCTTCGGTGAGCCAAATTTATAGACGGGTATCAAACCAGTGGTCTTGGACAGTTGAGCTATGAAGGGCCAGAACCAAAGTTCATGTAGAAATCCTCAGGGCTGCTACTGCCAACAAGAACCAGTACACCTTTTCAATGCGCTTAGGTCACTGCACTCCGCTTGTTTCTCGCCCAGGATGCTCATCCTTATCAAGTTTGAGTTATGTATGAATGACGAATATACTCAATTATGCATGGAAGGATTTATGCAAGCAGCCTGCACGTATATAGATATAGATATATACATATACACCGGGTGTCCGAGCTAACTTAAGCCAAGGGTTAAAAAATCAATTATTAGAGGCAGGCGAGTGAAATCAGTTGCATAATGGTGACAGCCATCTTGCGCATCACAGGCAATTTTTTGTTTCGCAAATAATTAATAATTTGAATAACTTTAATTATCTAAATTAATAAATATTGACTTCAGACAACAAATTGCATTTCAAGAGTTGTCGAGCACCTTCTGAAACCCCCATTCCATCATTTACGATAAGGAAATTCTCACGTGCGTCTTTTTTTCCCCAGCGCCAAAAAAAGCCCGCAAAATACAAAATAAACTATGTGACTAACGCACTTGTGCGCCACTGTCGTGCTGCTCTCAAGCGTGGTTTGAGCAAACGAAATCGCCTGCAGCCTTGACTCGACGACCCCGCAGCAGCAGCAGGCCGATATGTTGGCGGTGGTTTCTCGGCCGCATCAGCCAGTGGCACACATGACGGTGCGAGTTGCCGCCGCCAACATATCGGCCCGCCGCTGTTCTGGGTTCGTCGCGTCAAGGCTTAAGCTTGGTCATAAGATAATCATTCCAGATTATGCCTTGTGTTACTTACTGAAGGCTCTCCAAAGGAATGGAAACAGCTAGCCAGTTGAAGGTTGACCTTGTTCTAGGACAAAGGAAAAAAATAAAAGACTACAATTATCAACCATATCTACGATGCACAGCACAGTTAAAGTATGCCAATAACACTCCACAGTTCTACAATGATACAGTAGAATGTCGATGA
Source organism: Amblyomma americanum (assembly GCA_030143305.2). Classification (NCBI taxonomy): domain Eukaryota; kingdom Metazoa; phylum Arthropoda; class Arachnida; order Ixodida; family Ixodidae; genus Amblyomma; species Amblyomma americanum. The sequence goes on from JARKHS020015058.1 coordinate 59,660, forward strand.
TACGAATTCCTCGGGAGCACACAGATTATTCGTATGATGCAAAACAAGCTAACTTGAATACGAAGATGAATAAAATACAATCTTATTTATTTGGCAAGATTATTTTTGGCTGAACAAGTTCATATTGTTTGTTTGGGCCACTTTCCCCGAATGCCACCAAGAAAATGCAACAAACTGCACAAAACCGTGCATTCCTCGGGACTATGTTCCGCTGCCCAAAAATAATGCAGAGCATCAAGAGCACTAGGACGAGCTCTTTCACCGAGTTTGCCTGCTTCCCCTTTGGGTCTTTGTCGACATTGTTCTGAATTTACAGCTTGTTCTTAAAATGAAGGGCCTTCCGAGACTTCAGTGAGATATAAAGACGCGAACCACAGTGTAAATGCTTGCAGCACGATCACCAGTCACTTGTGTAGTGCAGCGAAGTCTGCCACCTGCAACCGAAGCAGGAACTGCTAAGCATTGAAGAGTTCGATACATTTGTTTTTTAGCGTGAAAGCGCTACTTCACTAGCAAAGCTGAAAAATCAGAGGTATGTGGTAAGCCTCAACCTGTGACAGAGCGCCAGTGGTGAAGGCAAGCTCAGATAAAAAAAGGAAGGCCCCGAGCAAGACTAGTAAACGTTCATTCAAGACAACAAACTGAAAAGAACAAAGGAATGCGGTATTTTTAGGTGAAGAATTAGCAGGCAAACTCTGCTTTACACCAAGTGCAATGAAAAGCCACCAAAGCCATTAAACTGCTGGCAGAAAATTCATCTTCCTGTTCTGCACAAACTTATTCTTTGCACTGATTTATGTGCTTGATATTCAAATGACAGACAAAAGTCACAGGTCTCTTTAGCAAGAAATATTCTTCATAAGGCAGTCTTACACTGAAAAACCAGTCAGCAAAGTGGGCATGCTGAGTTTAAAAAGCTATTTGAGAGCTTTGGCCAAATCAAAGAAGCAATAGCAAGGTAGGAATAGAGCATGCAAAGAAGCCAGCAAGCTGCAAGGCATGAAAAATCAGTTTGAAAGCTATCCCCTAGTGCATACTTTACCTTTGTTGCTGGATCGTTTGTAGCCTCAGCTATTTTGTACAGCTTTGCAACAGCTTCCTTAGGCTGGTCCTGATAAAAAAAAAGAATGAAATAGAGGTAACAAAACATGACATAGTGGTCTCTTCACTAATAAAATAATGTATTAAGAAGAACTATCTACCTCCCTCAGTGACTTCTTGTTACGAGTAAGGAGTAACCAAAACAACATATATATACAACTAGATAAAGAACAGTGCCTGCACAAAATGCAGAAAATCATCCACAAAACTGTCAGCCACTGATTACGAAAATGTACAGCTTACATTTGACCCATATTCACATAGTGTCACGAAACATTCCAGCTCCTTTGTCAATTAACGTGATAGTTTAAGAAGATGCACAAGACCCCAAACCTGAACCTGCACCACCTGATAGTAGGAGCATGTTTTCCATCAAGACAGTGAGACAAGCAAGCAAAAAAATTAACACAAGATGCTTGAAAATGTAAAGAAGCCAAATGATCTCATATCTGACACCATCTGCCAGATACCATCACAGAACATGTCGGACAGCACATGACACCTACCTGATAAATCAGTGATTCTATAAGAAAGGACTGGAACCAGGGCCACTCCTCCATGTGAATGTGCTGTGACAGCCGGGCCAGTTCTGGAAAAGGCAGTTCTCTGTTTCAAAAGAAACTCTCGGACAGTAAAAATAATTACAAACATCACTGAAGAGCTCCCAGAAAAAAATTTGTTCTGATAAGCTACCATGCACTGAGGCTGCCATCGCCATCTTCACGATCACAGTTCACTTCATCTGCTGTCAAATGAGATTATGATGATGATAAATTGTTATGGCACAGGGGCAGATTTAGCAAAAGGGTGCCATGGCACAAGGTGTTTTCGTCCAACAAAGTGGAGTGAAAGATCTATTTCTCAAGCATTTCACTCCAAAGGAGCCAAGCACTGGGTCAGGGGCAATTGTGCCTATTGGAAACTGGTGGGCACTCGGTGGCACTCGGGAACGAATCCTGCACCTCCTGTATGTGAGATGAATGCTCAAAACTACTAATGTGGCCGTTAACTATCTAGGGCAACCACAGCCAAAGTCTAAGCATGAATGCGGTGTCATCATCTTTTGTGACCCCAGTGTTAATTAAGAGGCAACAATTCAGAAACATGAGCAAAACAATTAAGCGCAGAAAAATCTTCTCACGTGGTAACAATGCTATGATGATGGCTTTTGGGTGTTGTTGCTTTATGTTATGCGCTACCTAATCCTGCGCCTGCTCTTCCTTTTTTCACTCCCCCACTCCTCACAGCTCTTTCATTGGCTTCCCCTTTTCAAAGGCTGCCTTCTTTCTGCATTCACAGCCACTCTCGCTTCAGCTCGTGCATGCTATACGCTTTGCCTCTAATGCCTAAGATTTCCGAAAAGCTGACTTCTCACAGCTCAAGAGCCTAGTGACAGCAATTTCAAAGAGCAGCGAAAAATAAAATCGCACTACATTTGTATATTTACAACAATTCATAGGCTTGTTGCAAGGAGGATGGTTACTGTGGTCATGCCCCGTAATATTTCTCAGCACTGACCTAACTCTCGCCAACCTCCTCCCAAGTCCATAAATCCAGCCACAGTTAACAGCGATACATGATAAAACACAAGTAGAAAAAGAGATGTGATGAAAGAACTGCCATTAAAAAAATAAACAGCAACTAATTGAATGACAGGTACACTCAACAGCTGACTGATCAAAATTCTCTCAAGTCAGACTGGACTACATAATGAAAGCAGATACTCCAGCTTCCCACAGCACCAAGGCAGGGCGAAAGGTAAAGTGACCTGGCAATACCTGAAGTAAACAGGCATACTTAAAGTCTGCCATGATGCACTAGGCTGCAGTGTACTAGACAGAACTGAAAGAAAAAAATTTGGAGGATGCTTAAGCTTCCTCTTTTAAGAGTGAGAGGCGACAGCGTGTTGCAGCATTGCCAAGCAGTGCATAGAACATCCCCCATTCCATGCATGGGGGCGTGGTCTGTCATGGCCATTGGACAATTTAAGGAAAGGACGCTATATCTCCGTGGACACCCGAACCCAGCCATAAGGGAAGAAAAATGAAATGAAAATTGGTTTTAAGGAAAGAAAATGACGCCTATCTCACAATTTTTGCTGGACACCATACCGCGCCCGCCCGTAAGGGAAGGAAAATCCCTTCCCTTAGCAAAGAGCGGCTGTGAGGAAGCTTTGGGTCAACACCACTGCCGACTCTGCAGGGATACACTTGCTCACTGTCAAAGCAGGTGGCTCTGCCTCGTTCCCCTGGACAGGGCAACATGAGGCCTGATGCGCAGTTCAGGTGTCCACCGAGATGCGCCATTTTTCACTCACGGCCAACGCCGCCGCCGACACCGGCTTTTCTGGGACACGAGCTCCTTAACGCTATCCCGTTAAAAAGAACCGGACTGCTTACCTTTCTTTAGAAACTGCAGAATAGACCAGCAACGAATGGCTGTGAGGAAGCTTTGGGTCAACACCACTGCCGACTCTGCAGGGATACACTTGCTCACTGTCAAAGCAGGTGGCTCTGCCTCCTTCCCCTGGACAGGGCAACAAGAGGACTGATTTCGAGGACAGATTTACATTGTTTCTCTTGAATGGCACATGGAACATTGGTGGCTTGACACCTTAGCATGGTGCATTGCGTACTTACAGCCCTCCATTTCATGTGCGAGAAACCGGATTTACAAAAACAAAGTTTGTCGGTGCTAAAGGTGCCAACTGTAGTGCTAAAGGTGCCAACAGTAAAGTGCCAACAGCATCATGTGTTTTCAGTTAATTGTTGGTGATTACTTCCTTTACTACCTTTACTGCCCAAGGAGCAGCTGCACTTCAGAACAGTTCAAACAATTGCTTGAAGACAGCCCCAGAGCACAAATAAAGACAGGACAACATATTGTGAACCTGGCCAATATATGACATTCGTCCATTATAATCTGAAGTCCACAGCAGGTGGACTGAACCTAACATAGAGGTTTCACTAAGGGCGCATTTTTACGTAATATACATGAGCCACCATTCCTTTAGTAAAGTTCTGGCACTGGTCGGCATGTTTTCATGTCGCTGCCTGTTTTCGCCTCAGCTATATAAACGAGCAGCATGCACGTCGCAAGAGCTACAGGGCAACCAAAACCAGAATCCTGAGGTATGCAGGTCTTTTCAACCATCATTGAGAAACGCTTTGACACCAGGCTACCATGCCATATACTGTATTTTCCGGACTATAATCCGCGGACTATACATGTTTAAAGTTGATATTTTGCATGGTGCGGACTATACATTCAATTTTTAAGATAATTTGTCTTACGCAAAGCCTAGCGTTGCTGTCGAAGTAAAAACAAAACAGGCCACGACTGCGGCTACGACATTTTCCTGCACTAAATAACACAGTGAAATCTGTCCCGATACACTATCAGCTTTGATATGCAAGCAAATGCTCCTGGCGAGTGGCTGCTTTTCAGTGCTTGGAATTGTGAGCACATGCGAAAAACTTTGATGGATAACGCCAGAGGCATCGCAGTCCTTCTTGAAGAATGGTGGCAATAGCTATGAAAAGACAAAAAGCCTTCCCGGCAGCAATCCAGCATTCGAGCTCTATGTGTAAATAATACTTCATGCGTAAATAATACCTTATGCCACCAGGCATGCTGCCGCAGTAAAAAAAGAAATTCGAGCTCAGTGAAGTGGAGCGTGCACAAGCAGTCAAGTCGAACCGAGCAGGAGAGAAAGAATTTGGCATCGATGAAAAAAGTGCACAGACGTCGGCTGCTGCCCTACAGCACCTGAAGAAAATCTTGGTTGCTTCCCCTAAAACATCAGGCGGACAATCTAAAAAACTTAATTTCAGTTGAAATTCCTCCGCGCTGTCTATACGTGGGGTGCAGACTAAGCAAAACCTTTTTATTTTAGGCCAAAGTTTGTCCCTACGGACTACAGACAGGGTGTGGACTATAGTCCGGAAAATACAGTACCTAATGTGTGTCCAGAGATTTAAAGTTGTTTTTAATTTCAGTGCAAATGTCGACTTGTTGCAAAATTGTCATATGCAAATTATGCAGGGTATGTTGCTGGGCTAGTTGGTAGTTTTCGAACATCATGGAATCGCAGCACTGGCAGACAAGGACACAGAGAGGACACACACACACACTTGCGCTGGTGTGTGTGTGTGGCCTCTCTTGTGTCCTTGTCTACCAGCGCTGCGATTCCATGATATGCAAATTAGCCACTTTGATGTCTGTGGCTTTAGCTTTTTTAACGAAACACTATCTTTGCTAAGTGGAACACAGTGACAGAATTTGGCAAGGGCACACTAAAGCTATGTGTTAATTGCTGCGGCAGTGAGTTCTCGCATGCTAAGTAAATTCCACATCATCTAGAGTTAAGCATAACTAAGCATGAGCTAAACTTCGGGCATTATAGTAGGCCCTGGAAACATTTCTTACTCAGAGTGAAATTCATAACGAGTCAAAATTCACAACTTGCTGAAATGCAACACCATTTTTATACTGGTGAAAATTATGCCTGGTTTGGATGTCGTAGCTGCAACCTCTGCTGATTCAGTTTCAGTTTCAAGCTGCTTCAAATGGACACCTGTGATACCTAGAATAGCAAAACTGTCTGCTCTTAGCAATTTTAAATACTAAGTTTAAAGGATGCACTTGCCTCAGCCTCAACTTTCCTCTTCTTGTGCTTGGGCCTAAAAGGAGAAGAAAAAAATGAAAAGAAATAACAGGAAATGGAATTTGTGAGTACTCAATGCTTTTGGGCAAAGGCAGGTTGAAGATCCCCAGGTGGTCCAAATTATTCCGGAGACCTCCACTATGGCACCTTTCTTCCTTTCTCATCTCAGTCTCTCCTTCATCCCTTTCCTTTACCACACAGCCCAACCCCTGATACGATACCTGAGATAGATGATACCTGAGATAGACACTGCGGCATTTCCTTTCTGCAAAAACCAATTTTCCAATATGTGTACACAAGCTAAAAAGGTATTGGGAGTTACTCCTTCTCTAGTGAAGTTATTCATGTTACTCTCTATGAGATGAGACCGCAAGGATGTTTCAGAAAGGCGGGACAGGCCCATCTCATCATCATTAAGCCTGACTATGCCCACTGAAGGGCAAAAGGCCTCTCTCATGTCTCTCCAATTAACTCTGCCCTTTGCCAGCTGTGCTCACCATATCCCCACAAACTTCTTAATCTCATCCGCCCGCCTAACTTTCTGATGCCCCCTGCTACGCATGAGTTCTCTTGGGATCCACTCCGTTAACCCTAAGGACCAGCTCTTATCTTGCCTTCGCATTACATGCCCCGCCTAAGCCCATTTCTTCCTCTTGATTTTGAGGACTACGATGTCATTAACCCATGTTTGTTCCCTACCCACTGTGTCTGCTTCCGGTCTCATAACATTACACATATTTTTCTTTCCATAGCTCGCTGTATTGTCCTCAACTTAAGATGAACCCTTTTCGTTAGCCTTCACGTTTCTACCCCATAGGTGAGTTCCGGTAAGATACAGCTGTTGTTTACTTTCTCTTGAGGGATATTGGTAAACTGCCCTTCATGACCTGTGAGAACCTGCCATATATGCTCCACCCCATTCTTATTCTAGTTATTACCCTCTCATGATCCAGATCAGTGGCCACTGCCTGCCCTAAACAGACGTATTCCCTTACCACTTCTAGTGCCTCGCTACCGATTGAGAATCGCTGTTCCCTTGTGAGACTGTTGAACACTACTTTGGTTTTATGCATGTTAATTTTAAGACCTACCGTTCTGCTCTGCCTGTCTAACTCATGACTATGCTTTGCAGTTCACGTCCTGAGTGACTTAGCAAGGCAATGTCAAATTACTTAGGTATTTTCCATTAACTCTTATCCCCAACTTCTCCCCATCCCGTCCCAGGTCCCTCTATGCAGTCATAAAAGGTGCTGTCATTATTTTTTTCTGAAATGTCACCATCTCCCAGCTCTAAACAGCTCCCTATCCTTGAAGTTTAGGAAGTAAGGAAAACATCCAGGAGGAAGCTAAACCATGCCTATTAAATCATAGCAGTACATGTGCATGCATTGCTCATCAAGCACTCAACAGGTACTAATTTAAACATCAGCAAATTCTCTAAAGAATCTCTGCTTAACACAGTTTAACTAAACTCTGTTAAACTTTATTCGTGCTTTCTTTTAGCGCTGAGTACGCCCCATCTGAACATTGCACTGGGCTTGGTCAACATTATTTGCCTTGAACAGACTTTGCTACTGCAGTTCTTTAATAGGACTCGGCTCTTAGGTAGCTGTCCTTCTATGACTCCATCATTTGTCACTTGGCTCTTTCAGCCGATAGGGATAATAGCAATAATAAAAAAATTGCTGGTGGTATAGCTCTGGTTAATCCTGGTCGAAAGCGAAAAACTGCAGCTCCCTGGTTACGTTTGTGGTCAAGCGACTGGCGGTTTCCATAGATAGCCATACTGACACACACACAATAGTAGGCATTTTTTTTTTATTTGTTAAACATCTTGCTTTCTTGGAAACTACAATAAAGGCCCTCACACAAGGAAGTATATATTTAATAAAGCTTCAGTGATATTTACAATTGTATCACTGCTCATTGTATGGAGAGGTATGGAACCAAATCCCACTCCAAAGGACACCTAAACCCTGCAGATAATTTCAGAAAGCCAAATTGGAAAAGAAATTGTTTTTTTGGGGAAAGGAAATGGCACAATGTGAGACAGGCATCATTTCCTTTTCTTAAAAACAACTTTAGTTTTCCTTGGCTTACTGTGTTCAGTTGATTCAGGTGTTCAACAAGAGATGTGAAACAGGCATAATTTCCTTTCCTTTTCCTTTCCTTAAACAGCACCTGTGAGACAGCAGTCATTTCCTTTCCTTAAAACCAACTTTATTTTACTGCTGGCCGATTTGTGCTTCAATAAAAAACATCTTGAAAATTTTCTTCTTAGCTTAAGTTCAAGCTGTGTACTCATTTACTGCATCATACACTGCATTTACACTCCGAAGTCTGTGCAGTTAAAAGGAGGGACAATCATGTACAGTTTGAATCAGACTTAGAGGGAAAACAGCAAGGTGTGGCTGCTGTGCTTCCCAAAGCCCCGCCGCCAAGATCTGGCAAGAATGGTCAACACCAGGCATATGCACAGAGCAGCCGGCCCTACTTACTACGCATGCGCCTTTGCCACCCATTCACACCGGCTGTTGGCGGTGTAGTGAAGCACGCCAGTCATGTGTTGCCGTGTTCCTTCTAAGTATGACGTACACTGTACATGGCTAACTTTTTACAAATCTTTGTTTTCTTAATTCTTCAGCAGATATTTTATACATGCTGGACATCCAGTCGATGCACGAGGATGCTGA
>JARKHS020015059.1:0-124022 GCA_030143305.2 Amblyomma americanum
TACGCCCGAGATGATGACCCTCCATCATCGAACACATGTTAGCGCATGTTCCCAACTGGCGATGGTAGCAAAATTAGGGAGGAAATCAAGACCGGTTATTAACGGCCCGCAGGAAGGAAGGAAGAAGAAAAAGAGCTTTTTAACTCACCAGCACTATGAAGAAGAACAAAAGACGGCGGAGCAAAGGTCACGTAACATTTAACTGCGTGAGACCTTTATCGAGATAAGCCGCTTAAGAGGGGATGCCGAAAGCATTAGCTCAAGAAACGAGTTTTCGATTGTAGGAACGGAGTAGAATACGGCATTATGAATTTCACTTAGAAGGCTACAAAAATAAATGCAAAGGGAAGCGAGAAGCGTGTTTGATATGTTGAGAAAATCCCAACTGTTCATCCCGACAGGCTACGTTTTAAGCACCTGCTGGCGCGCGCCACCTCTCAATATTGAACGACATGCGCCCCTAAACCCTCGCACACTCTTTCCTGACAAAATGCGGCGGACTCGTGCTGAAGATGAAGGGAAAGAAGGAAACGAAGCACGGCAGAAAGCAAAGCATCGCTAGTAGTGCCGACTGTTTACATCAGTTAAAATACAAGTTATGTCCGGGAAGTAACGCAATTATTTTTTTTTCGGGCGCTGCTATCGGTCTTACCGCACACGGATTTGGTTTAGGTGAGGGGGGACTTTCATCTCCAAGCTCTGGGAGCGTCAGGATCGCTGTTTCTGTGTACCTACTGATACTGAAGTTCTGTGGTTAACTGGATAAGAGTCTTGCCGACACCTACCAAGTGATTCAGCAAGCCTACGGGAAATGTCCTTTTTGTATATTTTCAAATTTCAAGGTGCTTGAAGGCGTTTAAGGCAGGCCGGGGAGATGTCGATGATGATTCCCCCTCTTGACGTTCATCAACGATCTTAAGTGAAGAAAATGTGTCTTCTGTTCGTGATCTTCTGAACAGCGACTGTCGAATGAGTGCGCAGATGATAGCAGAGACTTTCAATATGCCAAAACCCACCATGCAACACATCGTAAGTACGTGTATGTGCTCGACAGAATGATATAAAGGGTCCTCCGAGCGGGAAAGAAGACTGCAGATATTCGCAGTTGCCCCACGACAACGCTCCCAGCCACACTTCTCTGGCGTACCGGAGTTCCTGGCCAAGCACCACTTGGCGGCGCTGCCCCAACCCCCCTATAGTCCTGACCTTCCTACGGCAGACTGTTTCCTGTTCCTGAGAATCAAGCGCGCCCTAAAAGAGTCCGTTTTGGCAACATGGAATCAATTCAAACCGCCGTGACAAAGGCCCCAAGCAAGGTTCCTGTGGACTCTTTCCAGGATGCGTACAATGCATGGCATAGTTGCTGACAAAAATGTGTAGATGCCAAAGGAGACTACTTCGAAGAATTTGAAACGTCTGTAACGATATCTTGAATAATTTTTTTTCTGAGGATAAAGTGTATTGCTTTCCGCACACACCCCTTATTACAATAATTGCAGCGCCAATACTCGGCAGGCATATCTCACTAAGCTGCTCGAATTCAAATACTGAACCTGTAAAAAAAAGTAATCTTTGAAAACATTACTTCTGGAGCTGTACGGCATAAGAGGTTTCGGGTAGCGAGGTTGCTTGAGTTGGAATGTCAGTGTCTGTTTATATAATTCAGATATTAGAGATCAAAGGAGAGTACATAGCTCATAAGAAAACATGAGTCTGAAACTTTAGCCACAATTTCACAGTTTTAATGTCGTCTCTTTTATTATGTATTCGAACGAATACATAAATCCGAAGGTTTCCATTTAGTTTTTGTGTGTGTGTGTGTGTGTGTGGCGACGGCCGGTTTTCATGGGCTTCCTTCTGATGAGTGAGATCCAACGATTTTTTAGCATTGAAGAAATTCTACTGAAGGTATTACGGGCAGCGCGACGCCTAAAGCTAGGAGCTAATAAAGCACTGCTACAGTGCACGCCATTGCATTGCACCGACCATTAAGTGAGATCACTTAGGAAGAGGAAAATTTTTGCTCTGGCTCATCAGAATGACTACTCACTACAAGGGTGAAGAAAAATAATAGCGATCAAAATTTGCTGCATGGTGACAGCTAGGTCGATATTTAGGAGAGTGGTGTACTGATGCACATCTAGTGTAATCTCAGGGCACCATTTGTTTTTGAAACACTGCGCCATTAGTGTCCGTCCTCTGATGTGCACTGTGGTGACAGTGTTTGCACATTTTTATTTATTATTTTTACCTCAAACGAAAGCAAGGGGGCATTACATGATGGTTGGGCTGACATACGTAATCAGTCATTAGCTCATAGACTTATGCACTGAAGCGGTCAGGAGTTTATGTAGAAGTGTTTCTATTGACAAGTTGCTCAACTCTTTCGCAATCCCTCTCAAGAATGATGAGATGGGCAGAGGTGGATGTACGGCTCCGTGTGATCAATACGGCTTGAATGAAGGCGTGCAAGGGTGATGACAGAAGTGCTCAGAGGAGAATAGTTGAAGTTTTGTTAAAGGGCAAGTCCAGTGATCTTTCAGCGCCATTCGAGGCACGGGAGGTTAGCTCGAGGTATTAGTTAAGTAACGCTAGTACCGTAAGAATAATCGCAATAGACGAAACGTTCGGTGCAATTCTGGACGGATTCCAGGGCTTTCGTAAGGTTGACTTGATGAGTGTTATTTGTATTAAAGCTGGGAGGGATTATTTTTCCACTTTTGTTTCACTTTAGCGACGTGCGAGCCATGCTTAGCGAAGAATAACGGTTCAATTTATCGAAGAATTCGTAGCAGAATGTTGGCCAGCAACATTTGAAGAAAACGCACTTGGTATTCATGCAAACGACCTGACACTTGAAAATTACAACCGCATTCCCTAACGAAAAAAGATGAAACACTTTTGAAAAACAAAACCCGAAAAGTGAAACAACAATCTGGAAAGAAAAAGAAAGGCCTCCAGAATCTAATGAGCGTACGTGCTTTGCGTTACTCTCGCACCCACAGCGCCATTTAAATATGGAAAGCCTGTGAAAACAAATGTTTCTTAACAGCTGCGGGTCATTGCAAACGCTCGTCGCGCCGAACGCCGTTCACACAACGACCCTTTAATGTGAACTGACCTCAGCTGCACAATTTCTCTTTTGTGTATTGCCTTCTCCATTGTTGAACCAATGCCGAGCGATCCAGGAAAATTCTTTGCCGACGTCTTGAAGGATTCCAATTCAAACTGCTTCGCCGGGTTGGCCGTAGCGGTGTTTTTATTCCGGCTGCGCAGATGTTCCCGTGCTTCTCCGAAACACACAGAGAAAAACTAAGCGGTGTCTTTCTTTTCTCTGTTCGAAAAGTTAATCCCGTCTCGTGAATTCAAATGAATCTATCAGCGAGGTGGGAAGAGTGAAATACGGAAAGATTTTCGTTATGGCTTATGCGGTATACCACAGTTTTTGGTTCTTTTAATACGCCGTTTTTTATGCCTAAGATATAGGTTTAGAATTTTAATGTTTGTTCTCAGAATTTGGTATCGATTTCTTGACAGTGTACTTCGTTAACGAGGAGCCTTGAAGTTTAAGTACACAGCGTGTTTTATTTTTAGTGATATTTTCTTGCTTTGCAATCGCGGGTATTTTTGGAAGCCAGCGATTTGATTGTGTTCGCATATTCAGTACCTGATATTTATTCTACCGCGGCAATACCTTGCACATAACTGCAGTGCGAATAAAAACAACCACAAGGGAAGAAAACACTCAAGAAGTCGACAAACGCTGCACTCACAACTGATTTATTTCACCAATGAATGGGAGTTATAAAAGCACCGCCACGCGTACTCACAGAATAGAGAATAAAGGAAAAAAGTAAAGACACGTGCCAACGACAAATTAGAACAATTTCACATCCAGCGATACTTATTTTTTTTCCCTGCGCTCGACTACTGATCCGGAGTTTCCGGGTTCGAACCCGACCGCGGCGGCTGCGTTTTTATGGAGGAAAAACGCTAAGGCGCCCGTGTGCTGTGCGATATCAGTGCACGTAAAAGATCCCCAGGTGGCCGAAATTATCCCGGAGCCCTCCACTACGGCACCTCTTTCTTCCTTTCTTCTTTCACTCCCTCCTTTATCCCTTACCTTACGGTGCGGTTCAGGTGTCCAACGATATATGAGACAGATACTGCGCAATTTCCTTTCCTCATGAACCAATTATTATTATTATTATTATTATTATTATTATTATTATTTTTATTATTATTATTATTATTATTATTATTATTATTATTATTATTATTATTATTATTATTATTATTATTATTATTATTATTATTATTATTAATATTATTATTATTATTATTATATGGCAGAGAAAAGGTCGCATTCCGACCTGTACGCGTGAATTGAAGCATCACTTACGCAATTATCGCCGCTTTCCATTATTTGGTATGTTTGCAGTAGTTCCCGTTGCTTTCGCCTATCCTTGCACTATCAAAGTGCGGCGAACATTTATTGCACCTCCTGCAATGCTCAGCCATGCTCACATTTCGTTATTCTCAAATTTCCGTCCGTGCTCTGTTAACCGGTCGTTGACGCATATGCCAGTTTGGTCGACATAGCCTTTCCCCCATAAAAGCGGTATCTTATGCACCACTCCTGACTGGCACTATACATAGAGCATGGGCTTCCGCATCAGCTTTGGTACTATTCTTGCTGGAGATGCGAGGACATAGTTGCCCGAGAATTACTGGAGCCGAAAAAAAAGAGCGCCAGGTTTGTCCGTGGTGTCGTGAGTGTTTTTTTCCCTTGTGGTTGCTTTATTCGCACTGCAGTTATGTCCAGGCTAAGCAACCATCTTGCCCAAAAGCTTGTTTTACGAGACATTACATTACTTGCAATGATACGCATCAGACATTACAGCCGTATAATCTACTTGGATATCATCTGAACTGAGATTGTGAGTTGCGCCTTTATTGCAATGAAAAGACCAGAAAAACTTTTAAATGGCAGCCTGATAGCATCGCTGGAAGAAGAAACACGGCTTGTGAAATAACAGGCGACTACTTCGTATGATGTCTGGCTTTCCGTGGCGCTTGCTCCTATCACTGTTTCGTGCGGGTTTGATTATAGCAATTTTCTAACCAGCCTGAACCGATGCTTTTTCGTTGAATGTGATGTGTGAAATCAGCATCTGCCGTCGAATTAACCGGTTTTATTCGCAGGCAGGGGGAGCCACTGCTTATATATTAAAGAGAGCAGTCACCCATGAAGTTCTCTTTCAAAGAGCGGAAAGTGTTGCGCTTCTGTTTTTTTTCGATTATTTATTGATAATCTGACTGAGTGTACGTTATACGACATAGCTGTAATAGAAATAATTCTTTTGGGCAGCTATTCTCGGCGAACGATGTTCCAGCGTATATGCCTCCTTTTAAGTGAGTCTCGCAGTTCCTAGACAGTTATGCAGCAGCGAGTGAGCCAGTGTCGGCCTCGGTCAAAACACCGGACAAAGAGAAACACACAATGCGAACCGAAGAAAAGGGAAAAGCGACAACCCGCACTTTACTCCGGCTTGTTTCCTGTTTCTTTGGGCTCTGCTTGCACCATGAACCGAAATAAACTTGCCGATTTATGCGTCGTCCTGCTAGTGCGGTTAACGTTCACATTAAGAAGCGATTTAGTACCTCTGTTGCTCAAGAACATCAGTTGCGAAGTACGTGCAGCAGCTCGCGTCTGTACACTGTTTTCTCCAGGCTGTAATTCTCATCTAAAGTGCTGCAGCGATATATTTTGTAGAATATGCAACAGAATTTGAAGAAAAAATTCTAGAGTTTTGAATATACAGGGCTCTTTAAATATGAACTGCTTAATTTCATTTTTGTTTAAAAAAAATAAAGCATTCATGTGTGCTTCCTTTTTCTCTTAGATTCCACCGAAGAAAAGGATGTAACGTAAAAAAAACGGAAGAAGTACAATACAGACTTAAGGAGACATATGCGATAATACGCCAAAGAAAAGCATTGGTACAAAAATAAAGAATAAAGTTTACTTAAAACCTTTCACACTTAGGAGTTGTGGCGTATGTGGTGATAATCGGTGAGAAAATTTCGATCACAGTTTTGCACCTAAAAGGTAGAAAAAAAGTGGCCTTTTCGTTTTGAAGAAAAGAATGATTCGAGAACGAGAAGAAATTCTGAAAATAAAATACGGGGAATAAAAGATACAAAGTCGAACTCTGATTTGGTATTGACCACAGGCGCAGTATAGCTGTTCGGAGAAGGCGATAAGCGAAGCTAAACGAACATCGTGTGGTGGACGGGTCGATTATTCCGCAGTCAAGCGTCAGAACGCGATTCGTGACACGCGCTTCACGCTCGGCCGGGCCGTCTAAATTTACGGCCGCGAGAAAGACGCCTCCCGTTCTGAGCAAAATTTCCCCTCCGCCCCTCTCCGCTTACCCTTTCTGTTCGTCACTATGCTCCGCCTTCCGACGTTGGTGCTTTCATCATTTCGCCGGTCTTCTTCGGCTCGCTGCTTCCCGGTGACAGCTCGTTCTGAGTGCGCGCTCTCGTTATCCCGCCAAAACGGGCGCGGTGGCAGTTACCCGCGAATCCGTTCTTCTCCTCCGTCCGTGGAAGCGCGGCTGCTCGAAGACAAAGCGCCGCCATAGGAGAGTGCATAGAGGTCGCTTTAGCGTCCGCAGAGAGGTCGTTTGTTACACTTTCTCACTTCCTCGTTTACACAAAGAGACGGCGAAGAAACCCGTGCATTGCCCACTTCCTTTTACATGGCCCTTTGTAGTTTCTGAGTGTCTTATTTCTATGTATTTTTCAAGTCCTTAGCCGGCCGTTTTCTAGATATGTTGCATATGAGCGCAGTTTAATAAGCAAGCGATGCTGCACTTCAGGGACAGGAAATGGTTGCTGATAGCATAGGGTTTAGTGGCGACCAAGAAGCCACTACAGAGATGAAAAGCACACTCAATCACATTTGAGGCCCATTAGAGTATTGACCGTGTTTTAAGGCGATAGCCTTTCATGGCTCATACTGGTGGTGATCGTCCGTCCATTACATCGCCACCGAGGTCACGTGACCTTGCAATATCACGTGATCTTGAGATCTAGAGAATTAAGATCACCAAAAGATCTATAATTTCGGTAAAAATTTCAAATGGCTTTCGCCTTCCCGCAGTTAGGAGATATCTAAGTGCCTCCATTAACTTTTGTATCTCTGTAATGGCTTGATGGTCGCCACTAAACTCAACGCTGTCAACACCCGCTTTCTTCCCCTGAAATGAAGCATCGCTTGCTTATTAGGTTGCGCATATATTCAACGTATCTATAAAGCAGCCGAAAATGGACTCTAAAAAGACATTCCTTGCTAGGATTGACGTTCAATGTTATCAAAGAAGTACTGAATTTCTGTAACACCTATACTATCTGTGTGGCCACAATGTTCAAGGGATTTACGCGGGGCTCTTGTCGCGTTTCGAATGCTACGATGGTCAGTAAAAACAGCAGAACCTTTTTCCTGACACTGGCACAAGGGCGGTTTCATCCTCCTGACGCTGGCAGAAGATTGACACTATCCAGCGCAACTTGTGTCAGTGGCGCAACTTAAGCTGGTAACCATAGATAGGAATGTCAATAAAGAATGTATCACTTCCCAGCTATTCATAATTGCAAAGTACTATTTCAAGAGCGACGAAATGAAAATAAGAGCACAAACGTTGGCCTTTCATTTCTTGCCCTGCCACTCCTTCGCAGCTCTGAACTTTGTTTGAAATGCATGACCGTACACAAAAAGGCGGAAGCGTGAAGAGAAATACCCCCGTATTCACAAGCCTAACTTTTCCTCAACTTTCATCTACAGCCACGTTAAAGCGCCGTAGGCTGTTTTATAAACTATACTTACGAACAAATCAATCCTTTCCTTAAACTACTTCTGATCCGAAAATGTAGGTAGGGGCCTGCCTACCTAGGCTATACTTCAGCTGTTTTTCAGCATGGTGGACTACGATGAGATGGATGACAACATGAGCGATGTTATTGGAGTTCTACGGCCGTGTCGAAGAACTAGAGAAGACAGAAGCGTATGTGTACGCGCCAGCGCCTAGGTGGACGATAAGGGACCACCCGTACCGAATGGAGGTTCTTGGCGAGTTGGAGTTTCGGTGCCGATAACGGTTTTTGAAGCGAGCTGTGCTGCGCCTGCTGCAGATGCTGCCCTTTCAAAGCAGCGCGAACCAACGCGGACAGGCTGCCGCCGATCCTCCACCTTCTGGTCGCGCTCCGTTTCTGCAAAGCTGGGTGCTTCGAAATCGTGGCTGGTAATCTGGCTAGCATTTCTCAGCCTACAGTGTCATGGATTATTGGATGAGTGTCGTGTATAATCTCCGCAACTCCGCAAGCCATAATGCTAGAATTTTACGGCGTCGCGAGGTCCCCCGGCGTGACAGGCTTCATTGGCTGGACTCGAGCCAATCAAGAACCCGGAAGGTGACAACGCCGAAGTTTTCAGAAAGAGGAAAGGATATTTCGCCCTCAGAGTGCAGGAAAATGCATGCCACTTGGTGAAAGTAGTCGCCTATCAGTTGAATTGTATTGACCCTCTGTCGCGGTAGCTCAGTGTATAGTGCGCTCGACTGCTGAGATCGGAGACGCAGCTTCAATCCTGGAAGCGACGGCCGCGTTTCGATGGAGGGAATTGCAAGGCGCCCGTGTAGTGTGCGATGCCAGTGCACGTTAAATAACCCTGGGTGGCCGATATTTATTCGGAGCCTTCCACTACGGTGTCTATCGTAGCCGATGTCGCCTTGGCACCTTAAATCCCATATACCGTACCATACTACAGCATACCATACCATGCCATACCATACCATACCAAACCGTGCTGCCATCGATAGAAAATTCGCGTTGCCGCGGGCAAATCTATTAGCGTTTGAAGGTGCGGTCATACAAAGCTTTTTGATAGTGCAGTTGTTTGAGTACTTACCATGGGTGCATTAACTGGACAGATGCAGTTAAACTTACAAAGCGCAGTTTCATTCCAACATCTCGTCCAAACACTCAAAAAGTGCTAGTAACCAAACAAGTGTAGTAGCATCTCATTTTATCAAGGTAACCACTATTAACCACTTTCATTAGCTCTTCCTCATACTGTTGTATTCCACACACACAGTGCAAGCCTGTGGAAAAATTTGACTACGATGAAGTTCTTCGACATTAATAATCTGTGAAGGAAACACTGCAGCGCATTTTTTCACATTTATTTTTGCACGCACACGTGCAACACAGCCTAATATCTGATTTTACACCTTTATATCTCATCACAGGCCATCAAGGGACAACAGTTGGAGATTTATGAAGTGGCGACCTGGCCTGGGCCAGCTAAGGACCGCCGCGTCCTTGATAGCAGCAATGCCCGTGTTCAGCACAAGAGTGGCAACACATGCCTGGCCTGCTTCTCGGAGACCAAGGATATGCCTACCGCTCATACCCCATTAACCTAACAAGAGACCCTGGACAAGCTGGTAGCCCACAACACAAGCTAATGTGCTCAACGCACTTTGCTGCTGAGCTAGTTGATATAATTCATTTGGAAAGGTATTTGCACAAAATAAGGATGAACAGAGCTGGCAATGAGCAACCAAAACTTGTAAATATAGCGTTCTTTACATCCACACCTACCTATGAACTGAGCAGCATTAGTGCTGTTTTTCAGGACTGTGTTTGCTTCCCTCTGTTGATATGGTTGTAACTAAAATGCCACATTGAGCACGCTACTCTAGTTCAGCGTGCAAGCAAAAATTCATATAGTAGAGGACAGCTTTGTATGTGTCCCGTGTTTAATTTTTGTGGTGTCCAACAAAACTCTAGAGCAGAAATAAATGAAATCACAACCTAGTCTGTTGCCTTATTACGAGAGTATAAATATTTCGATTCCTTTATCCAGGTACGACTAGTCTAAAATAAGCACTAGGAACACTGTGGAGAGAGCTTTTGGCATCTGCGAGCGGAGGTCCCTGTGCCTTGCCATGATTCTCCAGATAAACGAGCCGACAACACCAATTGTCATAACAGCATGCGCTTCCCTACACAACCTGGGCCGGCTACTCCATGAGTCGTGTTCACCAGCGCTACAACAGACTCCTCCTGACGACCATGATCAGCCATCTGATCGGCTGGAGTCATCTGATGACCTTAGAGCTCGTGCCAGGCTGATTCAAGAGCACTTCACATTAAGGAACTGCAAACAATGAATCAGGTAACTCAAGAACCTGCACTGTATGATTGTATGTGTACATAACTGAAGGAATAGGCTAATCATTGCAAAGAACACGGGTGACAGAGAAGAATTAAAGCACATGCGCTGACTTCAGCGCATGTGTGTGTTTTTTTTTCAGTCATCCGTGTTCATTGTACTAGTTTGTCTATTCCTAATTAACCGACTAGCTGAAATTGCCCCATTTAATCAGTATAAATAAACTGCACTGCCTTACTACAGCAGCAGAGGAATCATTCAGACTGCACCACCCACTAACACAGCCTTTCGTGTATTTCCTGATGCCTGGCCATGTAGACATTCACCAGTGAGCCCATTTGTATGCTAAAGCTAGCGACCTTCACTGAAATGACACCATAGCTAGCAGTATTTCTCATGAGACGAGAGAGACCAAAACGCCTTTCAGTGATTAAAAGCATGAACTGTTTATGCAGTTTCCTTTCCCCTCAACACAGCAGTTTTCGCATGCAGGACGTCGAGATATGCTTTCTTCATCTTGATACTTAGCTCGAACAGCTGTTTCTGCTTTTATGCTAGTCCAGCTGGGCCGTCAGCAACCTCAACCGTAGAATGTGCTCCTTTTTTCATTTGTTTTTTTTTCACTAAGTACCTCCGAGCACGACTGCAAGTCTACCTCGCGAAAGGCAGTGCTATTGAGCTCGCCTGCACGTGGGACCATTGTTGGGTGTTGTAGAGCAGCAGCACTTGCATGCAGCCTCATTGCATTAGTTGCAGGCCCGACTGATGTTTCTTCAGCTGCTGCAGGTTCCAAACTTCGCTCATTTTGTACCTAATCTGCGTCGTCATGAGGCCTCAGCTGGTGATTTTGCCAGGCAGCTTCTGCAAAGATGTTAGCCATTATCATATCACAACAGAAATATCAATGAAGATTGGAATGCTACAAATAGCAACCCACAGAAACAGGTATGCGACTTGCACAACTTTTGAACAAGACGTAATAAAAGAATGCTAATGGTTTGCTGCGCTCTTGCAGCACAGAAGAAAAAAAGAACTAGATGTGGAACTGTGAAAATGAAACATTGCAATAAATAAAAGGCAGGTGAAAAAAACTATTTTCGATGGCGAAGTAAAACGACTCAAAGTCATACCCATGCAAAAGCTTTCAATTGGAGCGATGAAAACGCACGAAATGACAAATTAATCATGATTCACAACAGTGCAGCAAGCACGGACAAAATAGAGACTAGTCAGAACAAGCGCTGAACTTAACTAAAATTCATTACGAGAAGAAAAAAATGTATAAATGACGAATCTTAGAAAAAAAAACACTAAACGGAACCGGTATACAAGGCGCGAACTATATGCTGACATATAAAGCAGCAAAAACACTCTGGCCAGAGGAGCATAACCCGTGACGCGTCCTTAATCATGCTATCTGTCGAGATAGCAGCCTTGAGGAAATCTAGTAAATTTTGTGAAACGACTACTTACGGCCAACTTGCGCAAGTGTCTCCGGAATTATGCATGTAATACGCTTCCATTGTTTCTCTAGCCAATTGGTCCTTATGCCTAAAAAGAATGGGTGTAGGAGAACAAAACCGTTTTGCAACCATACGAACGACGGGGCAGGGCGAGGGCAATGGATGTCTTTGACGAGCTATTATCTAGTAGAATTGGAGTGTTCCTGAAGCCCTTTATTATTGCATCGCCCGGTCTTACCAATATACACAGGCGCACAAGAAAGTTGAAGCATATAAACAACTCCAACACTCCACGAGATGAGCTTTGGACGATGCTTGACCTGACACCAACCCTTTTTACCACGACAGCTTATGTCAGATCTTTTTTTCTGTTGTGAACAGATACCACTTAACTAATAGCGTGCCGAAAAACAACATTCACGCCATATTTGGCCCCTGTTTTCTTTAACCCACGGGACAACCTATGGGCATGCGGTACAAGAGCAACCGTTTTTGGATCACTGGGAACTCCTGCTGTCTTGCGCCCATTTCCACTAATTTCATCACATTTTCACACACTCTGGCTATAAGGTGATCGGGGGAACCACTCTTTTTCAGCCTTGCCAACCGCTCAGACAAGCTACTATAGATCAGGTGAGAGCAGGACTTGTAAACGGCTGACTGGACACAAGTCACCACAATACCATCCTTTACTATCTTTGCGTTACCTGAACTGAAGCATAGCAAACCTTTCGCAGTTCGTGGATAATACTGCTGGCACAAATGACTACAAAAAATACCCAACCAGAGGTCCAAAAATTCGATCCTGTTAACAAAAAGGGTACTTCAGTGGGGAAGTTCAATCCCCAACCATACTATGTGAATGAAGTAACAGTGGCCTGAAGGCCACGGTTGAAATCGGACGCCTGAAAAATATCAGGTCGTCGTCCAGATACCTAACAATTTTTGACGCATGCCACGGGACTTGTGATTGATAGCGCCATCAACATAGCTCAGAAAGATATTACTGAGCACAAATGCCACCCGGGTCTTAAGCATACACCTGACTTTTGGGTAAAGTGCTGGCCGTTCCACACTTCGACAGTAGATGTCAAATACAGAAAACAGTTTTTTTTAAAAAGGTATCAACGGATATGCCACATCTGGCTTGAAGGCGACCTCGTCATTGTCTTGTGCGATTCAAGTTTTGACACTTCGTCAGTTCCCTGTGAGGTAAAGAATAATAAAGATCCTCAACGTAAACACTGAAGATATGACAATCACCGATTATGGTTGCGCAAGAATACGGATCTGCTTGCCGCCATGGGCAAACAAGGCTAACTGAGAACACCATCGCATGTCGTTTTTGTTTTTATTTTGAGTGTGTGCGGTTACACCCTCGCACTAGCGGATTTGTGCGCCGCTGTGGCCAGGAGAACCTGTTGTCGCATGAGGAGCAATGATTGCAGGTTTAGCTTATTGTGGCCTTTTGTCTTTTTTTAGTCTAATTGTGCGTATTCTAAGCTGAATTACCCTCTTAGGGGCGACGTGTACGTCAGAGGGTAATAGCATACAAAAAAGCGCGGAAGCCAATGTCGGCTTAACAGCCTCGCTACGACGGTCAAAGACTACAAGCATTGTTGACCGCGGGCATCCTCCGGGGCGCCAATTAAGCACGCGTGACGCGTACCAGGGGTAATAGTCGACAGAAGGCGCAGCTCTTTCCTGACTGGCGTTCCCACGCCATTGGATCCGCATACCATTTCCGCGGAAACATGCGGACCTGTGAAGAGCTTTGCGAGCGGCCCTTCATTTGCAGGCATTCATGCCGGCAAGGAAGCGTCGCGGGGATCGTTTCCTACCTTGCGCGTTGTCATACGACAATTGCGCGTTTATCCAGAAAATTACTCGCCCTGTCAAACAGCGAAAGGGCCCGTCATTCTTCGAGAAGTGGCACGCAGCTGCGGCGGAGGCATGCCGGACGCGAGGATGCACGTGCAAAGGAAAAGAGAGGGAGAGCATCACGCGGAGAGGGTAAGGGCTCCCGAGTGAAGAGGGTGTCATGAATGTTTTCCTTGCTGTGTTGATTTTCTTTTTAGCCAAGCCCTGGGTTCTAGGTTGTGCCCAATCTTCAGAGGCTATGGCTACCTCTTATTAAATCCTCATTGGTTAAGCGAACTCTAGCACGGCCATTTCTTGATTTGTGGAACCCTTAAAATGTGGCGCAAATGCATTAGGCGTCAGTCTAGGTAGAGTATCCGGGCTTAACACGTAACTTTCACAGCTCTTAGGCTTTAACTAATGCATTTAGTTGATAAGTAGCGTACTGTAGACTTCTTTCTCGGTTATTGAATTTCTTTGTGTGACTTCGTTTCTCTAACTTGCAGTTTTCACGCTTGTACATTCTCTCAATACATTTATTAGTTTCATCATCTGCATCATCTATCGTCTCCTCTTTCATCGCCGCTGAATCACCATGTTTAGGGATGTCTGAACCCCTCCGAAGAACAGGAACGGACGATTTTAAATCTATTTGGGGCTTGACTGAATTATATGAAGCATGTAGGAGATTTAAGTTGCCACTTACTGCTTCCTGCAGTAGAGATTTGCAAACGTTGTTTGGAGAGACAAGAACGACGTTTATACGCGACCTCATGACATGTTGTCACGGAAGTTAAAGCTGCAGTTCCTTAAAGCAAATCACCCGCCAAAATATCAAAGCACTTCGCAGGCAAAACTAGTGCTTGGCTTGGCTAGAACACTTCTTGCTCTGCAGTGCTGTTGGCAGCTCGGCGACCGAAAAAAAAACCATTTAGTGGCCGTCCACACGCTCTTCAAACGCATGAGTAGCTATAAAATTTAGACCGCTTAATGCCTGAAGCCTGCTGTAGTTTGAATTCCTGTGCCACTTTGTAGACGCGATAGAGGCCACGTTCTGCAACATTACAAAGTAGGACGCGCTACTCTTACCCACTGACGACTAGATATTATCGGGTGCATCTGAGAGCTCACTTGTAGAGCTGCGTGAAGGTTGACTCAAAAGGAAGGTTGGCTTGAGCCAGCAGATTGTGCGTTTGAGCACCGGCGACCTAATAGAGTACATGGGTGAAAACTTTCTGTTCTGACTTCTATCTTCTTCATCCTAACTATACGAATATATGTAGAAAACCTATTATTCTTAGTTCTACACCCTGTATCTTGCATTTTGCATCCATTCGTTGTGGCACGGTCTCCGTTTCATTGTGACGCGTGCACCGCTGTAGCAGGTGCAGCCGTGTTCACCTGGCGCATAATAAAGCAATAGAGGTTAAAATTAACTCTTTCTCCCGGCATCCTCATGTGTTATTAGCGCACGCATGCACGCTGCTGAGAAAACCTGCTCCATTGCATAACAAAGAAAAGCCCCCTTAATACTCGCCAGTTTGAAATCTAGTTCAGAACACACGAAGAAACGACACACACGAGCGTTGTGTGTGTCGTTTCTTCGTGTGTCCGTGTTTCATCGCGATGTTTCTTCGTTAAAATCTAGTGGAATAACAATTTTTTTTCAGTTAATGCAGTGCCCACTGCTGACTGCCTGCGCAACCAAAACACAACTTGCGCTGCTCGTTGCTTTTAGGCTGAGCGGTGCTCCGGTGCAATTGCAACTACGCTGAGGTGGACGGCTCCGGTCGCAAGCCAATAAAGATGAATTTCTCTGAACTTCCCACAAAATAAGATAAGACACAATAGCCTCACGCGAGGATTCCTGTACACGAACATCAACTGCCGTGTTTGTTCACAATTTTCTCTGGTGACGTTGTTCCTGCTATTTAGTAAATATTGACTCGTACTGTTTTTTGCTCACAGTTTATAGTAAAATAATACTGAGAATATATTCTGTCGCAAGATTGGCTTTGCAATCAAGTAGAAGCTATTTAACAGGGCCATTTACGTTGAAGGCGACCACTTTAGCAAAGAAAGCTTAAAGGATTTTGCTGAGATTATAACGTAATGGTATCCTCCTTCGACGGCGACCAGTCGCTCCCCATACACCTGATCACCAGTGTGTTTGCCATTAAATCAAAGTTGCGGATTGAACAACAACAACGATAATTATGTCATCCTTCGCGTACCCACCCGGCGACGAAATCATTGCAGCGAGTAGTGGCTTAATTCCACTCAGAATTCCTATTGTCAAATCTCGCTTTATCCGTCAGCTCATGTCTTGTCTAAATCTTTTTTGTAGTTATTTTCTTCCGGTGAAATAAAGTAAGTGGAATGCAGACTATAACTTGTAACGGTTCTTTCTTCAGTAGGTTATGTTCCGCTTTCATAATTCGTTGCTACCTCCAGTTAAGCAAAGGTGGATAGCTACTAATAAGTTCCACTCGCTGATATCTGCACCATAGGCGCGACGGAACTACGTCAAAAAGGGATTGGAATGCTCGAAGCAAAAATCATTACAAAATGGTGTAATTGGCAGAACGTTTGCATTCAACTGCCTAAGGGATTTGATGCCTGTTACTAACTCATGCAGTGAATACCTATACCTCACCTTGCGTAAGGAGCAGAGGATGACGTCAGTGGTATCTAACGGCAGCACTATATATTGCTAAGGGGAAAGGAGCGTGTGGTACATAGAGTGGCCAACGTCTTCCGGAGAGCTTCAACCCGCACTTGGCTATACCATCGATTTCGCATTCTTATTGCAGGGCTCGCTGAAAGAAGGGAAGGACCAAACACTTTCCGCCCCGAGATAAAGTTTTTTTAAACAATTCCTCGGAGAGCGCCAGCGCTAGGAAAACAATTGTAGGCCCACAGGAGAAAGTTTAAATGGGTCACGTTTTATCGCGCACGAATTGAACGGCTCAACGGTAGAAGCGCAAAAAGAGCTGAAAAGCCCAAAACCCCGGCCAGATTCCGCAGTTTGGGGAACTCCCCTGAACCACCGGCCACATCCTCCGCGCCGGAAACCTAAAAAAAAAAATTCTCGTCTTTATAGTTCTCCTTGCATCCCACTTCCCTCCTCTCCCTTTTCATTTCTGTCTATTTTGTTTAGTCTTTGCGGATAGGGTACGAATGCTTTATCAGACCAAGATGGCAACCGAGAGAACATCTACGGGCTTCTCGACTCTCTTGTCACGTTTTATAGCGTTTTGCCTCCGCGTTCAGGTAAGGCGGCTCCGGATCTGCGAGACGATCGAACAGAGGGAAGCTCGCACGAAGCGGTTTCGCCGTTCGGCTCTCCTTTTCCACGTGGTTGGTCTAAGATTTAGTTTGTGTCTTGCTTTGTGGGAGCATTTCTGCGGAGTAGAGTTTAATGTGCGGCACTGGTTTCGCGGAAAGATGACAGACTTGGAATGCAACCCGGATTGAGCGACGGCGGCTTTGAATCCCGGGTCTCCTTCTTTGAAATCGCTTGTGGCGACACGGGAACGTCTCAGACCCGTGGCGTGTGTCAGTCGTGCTTCACCTTGTGTTCAGGCGGTATGGCGTTCCTCTTTATTTTTTTTATTTTTGCATTGCTAGAGCTTCATCCAGGTTTTTGTTTCCAGCTCTAATAGTGTGCCTTGCTTGGCTACTTTTGCAGTTAATCTCCACTAGCGCTTCAGCGTTTTTCCCACCATGCTGAACCTTTCTCGCAATAAGTTTTCATTAATGTCCTAATGCATCTTGGTGCCTTAATTTGGACACAAGCCCTCAAGTGCACGAAAGGAAAGGCGCCCACGAGAAATCAGCGAAA
Source organism: Amblyomma americanum (assembly GCA_030143305.2). Taxonomy (NCBI): domain Eukaryota; kingdom Metazoa; phylum Arthropoda; class Arachnida; order Ixodida; family Ixodidae; genus Amblyomma; species Amblyomma americanum. Next base: position 17,411 of record JARKHS020015059.1, read on the forward strand.
TTAAGCAAAATAAATGGCCAAATTGATATCAAGGTAAAAAGAACGGCGGAAAAAATTAAACATTACGACTGATAGCCGCTGAAATTCCCGATAATCAGTTTTGGCAATACCCCCTGCTTCTTATGAGCCGGACAGTACAGGTGATAATTTCTCTCGAGAAGCGCAGGAAACAGCCTATAACAAAACAGGGGCGGGGAGGCGGGGGCGCTTTTAAAATGGCAGCGCACACCATGGTGGCTCGAAACTGTGTTGCAAAGCACGCCGGTGCGCCAGCATTGTCGGTGACAGCGTTGACAGATCGACCGGCAGCTGGCGTTGGCCTTCTTCCCTCCCCCTCTCTCCCTTTCCTCCCCACTTCTACCAATAGCGTTCGTTAGCGCTAAACCCTACCTCTTCCTTTCTCCAGCTTCCGTTTCACAGCAGAATCAGATATTCACGACCCTTCAGTTCCACATTTGATCAGCGTTTTCATAAAAGACCTGACGCCAAGATTGCGATCGGTCGGGCCAGCGCATGTTGCATGCGCAAGCTCGTGCCGTCAGCTTTTGTTGCTTACAGACGCTCAATATTTTCTCAAATCGTTGAGCCCGGTCTCATGTGGAGTTGCTATTTGCTTACATGCTTACGTAATGCATTCGTCGAGGTGAAATCGCTCTTAAGTGAAATGCTGCAACAGCCTTGCGTTGTGTATCCGCACATGACCCGAGTCCAGTGTAGAGACTTTTTTATTAATGTTTTTCCTTACGTCAAAACTTTTCCTCATTGCTGTCCTATGGCAGCCCTAATTTTTCGATGCGATCGATGGAAACACTTCAACAGAAAAATTTCGCTAAATGTCAGAAGAATGCACCATTACCATCAATAATTCCTTAACAGTATCATACATTTTACCAATTTTCAAAATATTTGTCCAAGAATGTCGGACATGAAATTTTCTTTGTGGCTAACGCCATTGCAACCTCTGTTACGTTATGATGCAGTTGACGAAAACTTGCTCATGTTCACCTGCTGCCACAAGAAAATTTCATCCTAAAGGTTCATATGGGTCTCAATTAAAAGTCGAGTTGGTTCTGAATACATAAGAGAAATACTAGCACAAACTGGAGAAGGCGAAAAGAGGAGTGGTGGCGTTCACCGGCGCTGACTACTGCCTCCAAAGGATACGTTCACAGTACAGGGGAGGTCAGAGCGCAGCGCCACTCTTTTCTCTCACTTTCTGATCACTAAGGGGGGGAGGGGGGGGCGCAATGTATGTGTTTTTTCGTCGTCCTAGATAAAGCCACAACGCTCACTTCATTGCAACCAAAACAGAACTAAAAGATGCATGAGATCCTTCCTCATCTATTTAAGGAGGGAATGTATACAAACTCCAAATTTCGCGCTAATGTTTTGTACATCTTCCGAATAAGCCAGAAATAACACATCTGTTGTTAAAATAACTAACGTAGGCCCGTGGATAGATAAAGGAGGTGATAAATGTGCATCGTTATATATAGGTGCATACAGGAAGTGAGCGTACCTTAGGCTCGATGTGCCTTCGCAAAAACACGAGAAATAATTTATTTCCTATAACCAAAACTTACTCACAAAGGCGTCAAGTTTATTTTGCGCGCTATAACGAAATAGTAGGCGTGAAAGGATGTTCCATATCGCATTCGCTACTATCCGTCGATGTTATAAATGTTTTCCGGTTAATAAAGGCCAGTTTCTCGCATGGTTAATCATTCATTGAAATACGATCTTCGTTATTAGCCATCTAACTGAAGGGAAAGATTGGCGTCGAAAGGATTATGTGTTGTGTCTTGCGAGCGTTGCCAGCAGGCAAGTGCAACTACCTGTGTAGGCAATCTCTCGGAAGTTTCCTTCTCCTTTGGGGCCGAAGAAATGGGAAATTTGCTCCTCCGCACCTACGACCCCAAATGAATGCCAACAAAACCCGACTGAAAGAAGCTATATGATGCAATAACGTCATACAAGCTTTATCTTTAATGTCATATGGATATTATAAAATATAATTCGTTGTCAACATTTTGCATAATATTTCATTACAACCCATGACGCTTCTAAGATAACGCAGGCATAAAGTTACTGCAGCATACAGCTTTTTTCATCAGGAGAAGTCTCGCGTAATTGAAGTGCGCGACAAACAGTGACGACTACGCTAACCATGGATAACATTCCCTGCGCAACTATTGCTGGCAAAATATGTCACACCACTTCCGGAATGCGACTGTTTTGAATAAGGTTTGGAGCTCTTAGGTAAGATTTTCTTGCGGCACTTTATAGCCACATGGCCTTGCGCTGCATCGCAGTGTTCGCAGTAAACGCCCGTACGGGAATCCCCAAAGGTGCATACAGATGCTTTCAGTCTGCGCTCCGAATCTCCCTGAGGCCTGCTTATCAGAAATGATGCAATACTCTACACATTCGGTGCTATCATTTACGACGAATACCAAGAATCCAGCTTCAGTTTTGAGCACATTGCAATTTTATAAATAATCTTTCATTTCCGCGCAGTAGAGGTACCATGCAAGAAGCTCCGCTCAGGCAGAAAATATTCCAAAAGAAAGCAAAAATGATTTGCGAGCTTATGGTTTAAGAACAAGCAACAAAAATCTACGAGGAGGAGTAAGCTGGAAAGTACACCGCGATCATTACACAGTATTTCCTGTCTTCGAAAGAAAGGCGCACAAAAGTTTATTCCGTGTTGCGCCTATTGTCTGGCAATACCGTCCTTCGCACGCTTTGTATTTTGATGATACGCGCTTCTTCAGATGAATTCGCGCTCGAAAGAGTACATGTGTACAAACCAAGCGGCAGCCACATTCACCCTGATTACGTAAGTGCAAGCTGTTAGTATCCGTGGTCACTTATGTTAGCATAATGAGCCACCCATGGGTAGTAGAAGTAATGAGCTGATAGAATATTATGAGAGAAGAAAATAACAAAATGGCAAGTAACACACATCATTCAAAGTGATCAAGCTGACGCAAATCTGCAAAGCTGCACAGTATACGCTTTCAAAAACTTAAGGAAAGACACTGAAATAATAGAAAAAGAAAAGGGCAGGATTCATGTGTTCAAAATACCAAAGTGCTGGCTTTTCAGCCGTGAAATCGACATTGCTCCAGTCAGTTGAAGACGCAATTAGTACCACCTTTTTATTTCTTCTCACCTGGTATTTGTTTACGGCTTTAGCGCCCTTTCACTGGCCGACATTGTTGTAGCTGCATTGCTGATTATTTTGTCTTTTGCGGCAGTTTCATCACACAGATATCAGATTCAGAAAAGTAAGGCTACAGGGCAAAATGGCCGTTCCTATTTAAGAAGAGAGTTTTATATGCGCGCAAAAATAACACGAGAGAATGAGCTGGACTCTTTAACTTGACCCGATACGTAATAGCACTTCTTCACCAAGTCTTGCGTAAGACGCTTCTACGCTGCGTCTTGGTCCCCTGGCCCGATGCTGAGATCAGCAGGATTTTGCCACGCAGGTCTGAATTGAAAAAAAAATTAAAACTATCGAGCTGCCGTATGCAGCAAAGAGTGCAGATGAGTGCGGCGAAAAAAAAAAATGAAGCTTAAGTTTGCCAAAACATTGGTAATTTTTCATGCGGACACATAAGTACGATCAATGTTGTAAGAATTATCAGCGAAGTTTCTCTTGGGAACCAAGATACTGCCTTCATATTCCGCTTATGCTTCAGTTCTTGTTGCTTTCCAATCGGTTATACAAAGTAGGCTAAGGTACCCAGCAAATTTCTAATGCGATCAAATAGAAACCATGAAGAACGCTCCGCTATCTAATTTGTGGTGTCATGCGATCGAAAGGTAACACGCTAAAGTGAAATTCTGCCGTATACAGCACATATGAACAGCTGAGTTGCTACTACATGTCGCATTGTAATCATGCAAAGAAAAAAATTAAGGTGGAAAAAGTGTTATTTTGATACGCAAAATCTACAAGGTACGTCGCAGTTGTCGACGTTGCGTTAGTTTCGAGCACTTCGCTGTTTTAAAAGTGCATCAGCATTTTAGTGCACAGGCGTTTTCTCGTTTTTCAGAGTAAAAATACGGCTCTCTCGGCAAAATTAACTCCGGAACTTGCCGTCGGCAGCGCAGCGCTGTTACTGCTTAGAGCAATGGCAGATGAGAAACTCTTGTTCGGTAACCATCGTCCTACGACGCATTTCGACCTCAACCCACCCACTAAAACGAGCAACCCCCTTTGTGGTACGCATATAAATTCTCTCGCTCTCTCGCGGCCTTTCTTTTTAAAATGCTGTTGCTGACGCAGTTCAAAACAGAAACGTCTTTTTGAGACTCCTTCTGGCACAAAAACCCTGTCGGTAAAAGGTATCGATTTCGTCGAGCTGAGCATGGTGAATAATAGACGCTTTTCATAAAATACGCCGACATATCCTAGCGCTGGTTTCTTCTCGCACAGTTTCTACATATCCTCTGCAAAACAGAACACAATGTAAGAAGATTTCGGCTGTGTACGTAGGTGCTCTTTGCTGTCAAGCAGTGCAGGCCCTCTGCGCGTCAAGGAGCCGTGAAGAAGCCAGCGTGCAGCCCTGTCTCTTCTCAAAGGGAATCCCTTTTACTCATCAACGTTCCCTTGTCAAATTTTACTCCGAACCCTTTTCTCTGGAAGAAAATAAGCAAAAACTAAATAAAAACACCGGAGGCGCACCTGCCTCCACTCTGCGACGCAAACCAAACACCCGCGCAGGCAGACTGCCCCTTCCCCTCACGGCACCTGAGCGCCCGTGCCCACACGGGCCGGCCATGCTTCCTCTAAAACGGGCTTCCTGGGAAGACGGCCAGGTGCGCCCAGGGCCGAGCCAAGGACTGCTTGCCCAATAACTTCCCCCTCCCACTCCTTCGCACCTTCTTCCCGTTCACTCCATCGCGCTTGTATTTTGCGTTTTCTCATTGAATCATTCGATAGTGTGTCCTGCTATCGTACATTACGCTCTCGCTGCCACGCGCTTCTGTTGGGTGAGTTTGTTTCTGGCGTGCGCGATGCTTTGCCGGCCGAAAATGGAGGCGATAAGTGCGCGCCGGGCCCCGGCAGGAACGCGCACGCTGTTCGCTACCTCCCCTCCGCCACCTTTCCTCGGCGCTATAGCGTACACCTTGCGTCGCTATGCAGAACCAGTAGTGAGGAATCAGGCAGGACGCTGCCGAGGAAATGATAGTGTGCGAGAGAGGAGGAGAGATAGCGAGAGAGAGAAGGCCGTACTGGAGGCGTCGCATGGAGGAAACGGCGGCACTCCGTAGCATACGTACAGCGGATAGAACGCGTTCGCTGGGTCGAGCCCGGGTCTAGACTCGTGGCTGTGCTGTGTGTGCATGTCCCGGCGCTCAATTTTCGTCGTCGCATTCGCGCCCCTTTCGCAGATGAGGGGCGCTCATATGGGGGGCGTCATTATTTACACTGAGTGAGGAGGAATTGATGAACTGGATCAATGAAGGGGCTTCTTCGCGGCCCGTGAAGAAGTATTGCCGTGTGCATTGAAAATGTATTGTTAGGATAGAAGCTTTTTTAAGGCGCAAGCCTTACTTGCCCTATTGAGTGAAAGTCCGCGCGTGTGTGTGTGTGTGTTAACACTCGATGGTACCCATAAAAGAAGTCGCCCTTATGAAACCTGCCAGGTGGCGATTAAATAAATGATTGATCGAGCAAGCTAGCTCGGGACAAACCTGAATCGCCGATCGCTTAACCACTGCGCCAGGGGTAGTATGATGACTCCAAGGGATCTATGAATGTCAAGTAGAGAATGACAAATTATGCTATACTTTTAATGTTGCTCTGATGTTCTTGGAGACGGATATTGATACACCTTCCCGTTTGGCCGATATACCTCTTCCCGCATGACACTGGTACGGAGTAAATTATTCCTGAATCGAAGAGGACATATTGTGTAGAGTGTGTCACCCTACACCTTCGGGGTTCCAGCGGGTTATTCACTTTGAAACAGAGGGCGGAAAGGTTGTTGAGAGCAGTGAAGACAACATCCACGCCGGCGCTGTGCGACTTTCTTGAGACGATGGCCGTTTGTGTGGAGGTAGGGCATTACCACACAATTTCTGCGCTTATTTTTGGAAGCAGAAGGCCTGGCGTGCTGCCGGGGCTTCTTTATCATGAAGCTGGCTGCTGATACGAGTTGATGTAAAGAATAGCCTGCTGTTAAAAGGTGATTGGTTTGAATATTTAAGCTGTGCAGGAAGCTGTCTGTTCTGCGCTCGCGTGTCGTGTTTCATCGCGCTGTTTCTTCGTTTAAAATGCATTACCAACTATCCCGGAACATTGCTCTTCTGGTATAACAAATTTACAGCGCAGGATCAATGACTGATAGTCGCGTAAATATATCTGTTTACAAGACAATTGATAATCATGACCGTGAACGTTAAATGTTGTAATAAGATTTGTACGGTGGCACTGGACGAGCACACGGAAGGGAGTTTCGTTATTACGATTTTCCAGCGCGTTTTCTCGCAAGGGTCTTTCGCGTGGAGATAGTCGGCGCGTTCAAAGCCCCTCCGGGGTCTAAGTTTGCGCTACGTCTACTTCCACAAATAAATATGCTGCTCACCTATGAGCCCCTCGCGTTGTGCATAAACCTTTGTTAGGTCACGGGTTTTACCTAACTTGTCTCGACACGCGGCTGCAACGCAATTTTTTCGGAGATTCCTAACTTACTTGTTTGAAAATACAGATGCATAAGCGAGCATGCGAAAAGCAACCGTTGCACGGTTTTAGAGAAAATGTGTCTCGCACACATGCGTGCCGTTAGGAATTTTAGAGTGGCATTGGATTTTTTAGCCCACACCGGAATTCATAGCCTTGCTTCGTAGAGGAACAACGCTTGCCTAGAAATAAGTTCCAGTGCAGCAGTGAACAACATACGCATCTCAATTTCGTCCTCTTAGGAATAATAAGCAAACAGGTGTAAAAGCGTTGGTCCCGACGATGCAAGTGGAGGTGATTGTTTCATTCGAAAAGACCATTCGGAAGGTCCGAGGTGCTCGACAGGCAAATCAGAGTGACGTGAAAGGTCAGTGCTGCGAACTTGGTGGCCGCAGCCCATTTCGTGCTTCGGAAGTGATCGCTCAAAAGCCCTGAAAGTATAAACAGAGAACAAGGGAACAAATAGGCAGTTGGGAGCGTCTACTGATGGCGGCTAAGAGCACGAAAACCGAGCCTATTGTTGGCTGTGCATGACTGCTTTTACGCGCTGCACAGGTTGCCGAAAATAAATTCGGACAAAGAGAGGAAGTAGCACACACTGACACTCGTTCAGCGTCACTGTCCTCCTTTGTCTACCGTGTTTTTTCTCTAACATCTATACCAGGTCCAAGCACTAATGGATGTAGCTGCAAAACAGGAGGATGAAGAAAACCTTTTTTATCTTTTTTGGGATTTCTCAAATATAATTAGTAAGTTCTACGGAAGCGATAAAATTGTTCTTTGTAATAGAACGTGCACATACATACAAGGGCGCACGCGTGTGCGTGTGAGCGCGTGCGCGCGTGTGCGTGAACTTACTTCTTCAAAAGAAGACGAAAATTGCCAGGAAACATTAAAGTCACAAAATTTGGAATGTTTATCACCCAACTTTCGAGTCATTGCGACCATGCACCACAATATGAAAGGGCACGCTCGCAGGGTTGCCTCGTGCCAGTCCTGCCCTGGACAAGGACCCTGCCTTGCCCGTGCATCGGCGCCCGTGCTCAAAAGCACGCTATCGCCGCCACTCCAACAGTGCGCTGAACTCTCGAATTTGCTAAATGAAAAGAGAGCACAGGCGAGTTTGGTCGATAAGCTGCTATGCTTGGCGCGAGAGCACTGCCTCAAACTTCAGCACTCGTCGAGGCCCCCTGGAAGCCTAGGAAGCTGGAGTCCCAGCAACCACTCCTCCCCTTGTCTCTCCCTCTCGTTCCCATAGTGCCTAGCTCCCGTGGGCGTCATTTAGGCAGGGACTCGGGCCGGACTAGTGATGTGACCCGCGGGGCATCTGTCGCCGCTTATTCGGTCGCACTTTTCACTCTTTCATTTATTCCCCTACCTCGAGCTCAACGCAGTGCTGTCCTGATGAAGACGATGCAGCTCTTTACATTATAGAGGGCTCACGTGAACGACTATTCTTAAATATTCTAAAAAACTTATTCTTAAGGACATAAAGGCCCAGCGTATGGAGGCCTTACATATTTTTGTTGCAGAAAAAAAGCGAACCGAAACCTTTTGAGCGGAATATCGTCCAGCGCAAGATGGTTCCTATGCCAAGCACGCCGGTTGTTAGCTAGTTATGGCATTGCATGAGTAAACGGCGCTATTTACAGAGAACTTAAACAATAAGAGACGCATAACAAGTGCTGACTCGAAAATGGTAAAAATGAACTGCGCCTACTTTTTAAGGAGACAGAAGTGCAAAGAGGTAAACGGGGCAGCCGACATCAGCACGTACTGATGTTGTCCTGAGTGCTCATTTGTGCTTGTATTATTTTCATGCACCCAGTGCGTGTTAACCCTTGTGCGGTTACAGTTAATCTTAAAAGAACTTCTTCAAACATTTTGCATGTCTCCTTTAACGTGTAATTGAAAAAAAGTTGACGAAATCCCACTAGAGGTTTTTAAGGACTTTTTTATTTTTCTTACCGAACACAAGAAAAAATTCTCCGATAAGAGAAAGCGGGTTTAAATCTCTGACTGCAGGTCCTGCGTTCCTTGGGCAAGCACAAAAAGAGCATAGCATGTCACCTCACATTGAATTTGCATTGCGAAGTATCGCTCGGCCATAGTGACGTGCCTTTCCTTTCGTAATACGCGGTGAATAAAGCATAAGTCCCCTTAAGACAATTGATGACATTTGGTTCGTTTTCTCAACAACCTTCTCAACTGCTGATTGAGGTGGCCTCTACACATGAGCTATTATGAACCTCTGAGACTGCTTCAGAAAAAAATGTTTCTTTTTTAGGTTATTTATTTTACAAAGATACGCTTCTCCTAGCGGTACGGAAGAAAGATTGAAATATTGAGCCGATATTGCCTGCCTCGTTAACCATTTCGAACTTCAGTAGGAAATACAGAAAGAGGGCACTAGTAACAGTAAGCCGTTTAAATTGGTTAAGCAAACGATGAGGCCACCGACAAAAGAGACGAACAAAACATTGCTGTACGCGTTTTTCTCAAGCCTTTTTCGTTGTTGTTGCTAGAAGGATCAGTCACGAAGTACAGAACATGTAAGGGGAAGAAACACAATACAGCTCTGGTTTAAAAATTGGGTTATCTTGTTTAGGCATTTTTAACTGTTCAGGGCATCTAATTTTTACGCCTCTCAGCGACTGCACTGAAATCATGCGGGAGCAGAAATTATTCAGATAGATACCCATTACACAAAGCTTTATCAGAGACTTAGAAATTCTCCTTCTCAAAAGCCCTTTGCCTCTGGGTCAAACTTGCCGCCGACCAGCGCTATTATTGGCCAAGCAATGTTCGTATGAAGAGCCAAACATGGAAACGAAATCGATATCTTCCGCTCTCTACCCTTTTTACAAAGAGCAGTCTCTAAAAGCCGCCTTTCAGATTTCCAGTGGAAGTGGACTTCCAGTTCGCAAACTCTTTCAGGATGAATGAGCTGTGATTGTTGGACATTAAGTGTTATTTGCGACGGCTTCTTGCCTCTTTAGACTGCAAAATAAATCGATATCGGAGTGCCACAGCAGAGGCCTTTGGTAGTTTCCCAGATAACTAAAGGCCATGCAAATACGCATTGCCCTGTTCATTGTCGTGTTGCTGCACCGCGGAGCCGTAAAATCTTAGTTTGTGCCCTTCCTTGTGAATATTGCAACTTTTGGACGCCAAAAAGTATATCAGGAGCTTCGCTGAGCGCCAAACAATGGGTTGCAGGAATCGTAGCAGGATCCATTTCAATGATACTCTCTGTTGTGCAAGGCGTGTAGTACCTTTGTCAATGTCATCGACGAACCTCATTTCCTCAATGGAAGCATGGGAAATCTCAATGTGAAATCTCAGCGTCTCCTTGAGTGTTAAGAATTGTTCATAAGGAGAATTCATAGGCTCGCGTACTTTCAACTCCTTCATCCAGGCAGCGATCGAAGGAAGACTCTGTATTACAGTGCATTTTCTCCTTCCATGATGGTCGTATTAGTTTGGAAGCCCACCGCTGGCAGCCGTTTTCCGCGTACAGCGGACAAGCATAACAGAGGGGCCGGGCAAAGGGAGGGACATTCAACGTTTCCAGGTGGCTTTCGCTGGGTAGATTGTTTGCTACGTGACAGATAATTTTTTTCACATGTCCGCTTGATCATGACCAGCTCGATGAATTATAGCTCCTTCAAAAAATTATGCGGCGGCCTGCCTTGTCGTCGAAAGTATGCATAAGCAAGGAATGCATTGCAGGATATGCGTATAACTTATTTTAAGATGGGAGTTTGAATGTTTCTCACCAAGGTGCAGCAGCCTTCATTCGCTTTAGTTCATCGAGTTGGGCAGCACATATGGTCTAGTTGGCTGCCATCGCAGTTTGACGTGCTAGCGCGATCAGTCTGTTCACCTCGAGCTGGACAATGTGTTCGACGTTCTTCGCCGCTTTTGGTGCTTTACGACCCGCCGTGTTCGCTTTCTTCCATTGCTGTGGTTTTTAAAGTCCGCAAGCGCAAAATGATCCACCTGAGAACATTGGCAACAGGCAGCGTCGTTGGGTGGAAAAGGGCTTCAGCGAAAAGTTAGGCCCCTTTGATGATATTCTTATCTTCGTGTGTGTCTCCGTTAATGCTGCTGTTACTGGCATAACATGGGCGCTTGATTCACAATCTCCCGTACCCCTATTTTTCCCTTCCCTCTTCCTTTTTTTGAAGTCCCAATCCTTTCTATAATGTCCATCGGACTGAGAGGGCAACTGAAATGAAAAAAAAAACAAATACTCTTCTTCTACGGCGTTGCGCAGCGTATCTAGAAAGCCCTTCCGAGTTCTTGACACCTCCGGCTCCATAACAGCGCTGCAGTCCTATGACGGCGAGAATTAGGAACCGGCGGGTTGGTTAGAAAGAACGGCGAAAGATGACGACGACGCCTTATATGAGCACGTATGGCTTTTCACTTTTTGTGAGTGAGTGCGAAGACGGCCACCACTTGCGCGTTCATGCAAAGCGCAAGTATATTTAGTCGCTGGCAGGTACCGCACTCTGTCTGTGTATGTACAAAGTATCACACACAGAGCGGGCTGGTGGAGCGATGACCGAAAGTCTTTATAACCTGCCTGAAATTTTCTTTGTATTAAGTCAAAAGTATACGTGTCGCGCACATATACGCGCCAAATATGTTGCATTATTTTGTCTACGTGCTCGAATCTCTTTGCTCAAAAACAGAATAAATGCTGTGCGCCCCCAGATGGCAGCTGCTGCTTCACAATACACAACTGCGGCGTCGCAAGAAATTTAAAACTAACCTTGAAGTATCCGCAACCAAATCGTGCGTTTTGCAGGTGTTATACGGGAGCACTAAATTTTCCCGTAAATAACTATTTTTAAAGTATATTGTGCGAGCGATTAGGCGCATCGGTGCGATGTATCGACTTGTCCTAGCCAACTTTGGGGATTTTAAGGCAAAATATCGCGAAACTATATATTAAAACATGAGGACGGAACTGCAAGAATTCTTTTTTAACGTGGCTTTAACAAGTGCGCACTGGTGCGATCCAATAATCAAAGAGGCATGAACTTACCTCAGCCTCCCATCCATCATACGTATTACTGCGGGAATGCTCGAAATAGAAGTTGTTTTAACAATTGCGAAAGGACCTAAAGTTTCCTTTTCTATCACATTAAGAGGGTGAGGAAAGTTCTAGACTTTTAGGCACGTAAGCAACTTAGCAAAAGCACTCGCTTATTTTTGTACCAACTTCTGCAAGTGCCCCATGGACGCCTGTATTCAAGACACGACGTGGGCATTAATCAGTGTTCTCGCACGAATAGTCATTGGTTGTTTGTTTATACTTGATATATTTATGGAAGAATACGTGCCTGAAGGAATGTCATAAAAAACAGGTGGCACCGTCGACGACTCTGTTTGAAATAAACCACGCTGCGGTGACTCAATGGCTTTGGCGGTTGGCTACTGATCCCGGTCGCGGCGAGAGCATTTCGACGACAGCGAAATGCAAAAGCGCCTGTCTGATGCGTGATGTAAGCGTACTTTGAAGAACCTTTGAAGAACCTCTGAAGAACGTCCATTACGACGTCCCTGTCAACCCACATGTCACTTCGGGACGTTAGACCCCACATACCATAACAATACCACGACCATACCATACCATACCATACCATACCATACCATACCATACCATACCATACCATACCATGTTTGAAATAAGAAATTCTATATAGCTGGCACTGGGGCAGTATTCTATTTAGATCTATTTGAATTTGAATTGAATATCATTTCCTCTTTTATTTGGAGTGACATCAGAATGACGGCAGCATCATGCCGAAGCACAAAGTGGCAAACCACAGATATCGCAAGGTTGTAGGTCCCCACGTGGACGATGTGAGAAGTTTCCATGTCAGAATGCATATGCAGTACGTTCTACTAATTATTGCACCATACCGCAGATTCCTTCTCTAGGTGGTAAGACAAGACGCAAATGTTGGCTGGCATTAAAAGCTAGTTCACGGCAGAAGACTCCAGATTCACCTTAAGGCAAGTGGGCTTTGTTTGTTGGTAATGACGTATTCCACATTGGTTATTTATACGCTTATTAGTACAAAATAATTACTTTCCCTCAGTAAGGAACTAGTTCAGAGCACGCAGTCCCTTTACTGTATTATATCAATTCTAAGCATCCAGGACTCTGTTTCGCACTCATCGCGATTAAACATGGGCGTCGAGTTAACAAAGAAGGAATAGTTAAGACCCGGGAGATTATCAGCACAGCTAAAAGCACAGAGCAGAATCGATTCTGTCGCTACAGACGAACTGAGGACGAGCAGCTCACTCAGAACCGCAGCAGCGCAATCCCGATTACAGTGATTTACGACTGTGCGGTTGCTACAGCAGCGGCTCGAGGTGTTATGAGTGCCAGCTAGTACCGTCAGGTGGCGTGCGCAGCCTTCGCGCTCTGAGAACTTACTCTGGGCCCGCGAAGAAGTGGCTATGCTTGGCTGACTTCGGCACATTACATCTCAGTCCGCTCAGATAAAGCGCCGACCAAGTGCTGCCGGAGCAAAAGCAGAGAAATAAGAAAGAAAAGTTGCGCAGAGCCCTGATGAAACGAAAGAAAGTCGCATGCTCTCGCCTTACAGCCGGAGGCGGGCTATATATTTTTTGAACGAAATACGCGCAGCCCACCTCATGTTTGTTATTGTTTCAAAAGCCACGCATGCATTTTTTTTCTTTTACTTAGAGTGAATGTTTTACGGCCGCTTCCCTTCTTGATTGTTCTGAGCGCCGAAAATACGTAGTATTGGACGCGGGGAATTAATCGCCCAGAAGTTCGCACACAGTGAGAAATAGAAAGATAGTTGTTTTGTTTTTTTACACGCCTTATCTACACCTGCACTAGAACCACTGAGGTACCGCGGAGTAAAACTAAACAGGAAAACGCCATACAGGACGGGCATTACCGTAATGTTTTAGGGAACCTGAATTTTTTGTTCTTAACTGCACATCCTGATGCAATGCGAGAAACGCCAAACAGCGCGGGGCGAAAGGTGACTCATTTATATAAGCTCACCATTCTACTTTGCTCTGTCATTTCCTGATTGCTACTCTGTTACACGTGTTCTTACAGGAAGTAGACTTGAATATGTATTGAAAAGAACATGACTGCACATCGCGTCCCTGCTGAGGAGCTCCGTGGAAAGACACACTGCTGAGGCAATCGGCTCCCACTGCACGCAAGTTGCTCACCGAGAAAGGTGTGGCCCTGGCGTAAACGCTGAGCGCCAAATATAGATCGAATGATGCTCAAGGATATAGCGAGAAAAGGGGGAAATATTTGTTGGGGTGCCTCGGGGACTACGTAGCAATCCAGTCTGCAGGATTGTCTCTAGGCCAACTTAACAAGAAAGCTCTGCATGTATGCCCCTTATGCGGCGTAAGGTGGTATTGGTAAGAAAGTAGGCAAGAATCCCGGGAAGCAAGGAAACCTAGCGAGAACATTCCTTTTTAGGGTGGTTCTGATTCGAGTGGTAAATTAGCTGCGTATTCATTTCAGATAGCAGGTACCGTTGACGAAAACAGTACCGACAAATCCAGGGCTTTTGGCCCTATGCGAATCTACTTAATTTTTTGACAAGTCTGCCACATTAGAAACTGCGCTGATATCACGCCGAACGCTCTTTATACGTGCATGCACACTTCTGCACGTCAAACCACGTGGTACTTCACAATTGCTTTCTTTATCAGCGTAGCGTCGGATGTATTCATTGAAATACGGCAAGAAATGAAATAGCATCAAATACGGCGAGAGGCGCGCCAACGGGACAATCGAGTTGCCTTTGAATGAACGACCGTATTTTATTTTATCGTCACCGTCAAAAGTGCCGGGAACAGCAACTCGAGCCACGGGCGAAAATCCCAAGGTTCTGTGTCTGCGTAGCCGTTGCAAGCAGGAGGAGGGCGACACGTGAGCCCCCCTCCACTGTCCAGTCCGCGGATTCTAGCCATCGAATGCCTGCCCAAGCATGTTGTTTCAAAGTCAGCCTGCCTCTCAAACCTTTCATCATAGCTACCTTAAGTGCCACGGTAGGGTTTTGGGGTGCTCGAGAAGAACAATAAACAAAAATTCATCTGAAAAGGGTATGTAGAACGCGAAGAAAAAACGAGCGATAAAGAAGGACAACTTCAAGAGCGAAAGGTGCGCTAGAATTGGAGGAAGAAGAAATTGCGGCAAAAGCCTGATCTACTCCGCATCAAGAAAAGAAGTAAAGATTCACGATCTGGATTTTACGGCGTATGAAGCAGCAAATGTATTGAACGCTGTGCGAAAGATGAGACAACAACAACCAAAAGGGAAGCGAGCTGAAAGATGGGTGCAGGAACGGCAGCCGTCTTGTATATGTTGCTTTGTAGGGCATCTATCAAGTCCAGCGTAACATAAGGAACAGACTTTGGACGAGGGAGAATAAACGAGCCCTCCCCCCTGACTGCTCCAAGAAAAAGGCAAAGGAATGAAAAGTCGCAAAGGTAAAATGCTCAAGCGCTGGTTGACACGGGTAGCGCGCTGGAAAGATCAGGCTTAAAAACAAGGCAAGAAAACAGGAAGGTAAGAGAAATTGGCCACTATGTAGTCTTTGGAAGGAGGCGGGGAAACATCGAGAGAAGCGTAAAAGAATTGAAATACAGGCTGAAACAGGTGCCTCGCCTCCGGCGCCCGCGCGCGCCGAAAAGCCGGTTCCCATCGATCGTTTGAGTCGGGAGAGGTAAAAAAAAAACAGAGAGGTCGGGAGGCAGCGCTCCCTGAGGCGGCGTCCAACTCCCTCGCAAGTGGGGACGGGGAGAAGACGCTGCTGCTGGGCCATGCGTTCGGATGCAAGACTCGCTGTAGTGTACGCTTGGCAACGGTGACCGGTTTGCGGGACGAGGCGTCGGTGCAGTATTTCCTCTTTCCCGTCCCGTTTCTTCGTCGTCGTTTCGTGAATCTTTTTGTCGCGGTTGTGTTTCTTCGCTCGATCCTCTGTACCTTCCCACCTTCTAGAACCCCGTGCTTTTGTCTACGGCTTTAGCTGCACGTCGCAAGCCGTGAAAAAGAGGGAGTAACAAATTGGGCGCGTCTCCTCGCTGCAGGTTGTTTGATGGGGCGGGTATGAAGGCCTACAAGTGTCGACTGCACAATTTTTATCTTGGCTTCGTAGAAAAAAATGATAAAAGCAAACAAATCAAATGATAGGATAGGTACACACGTGACGAATCGGGCAGACACCGCACAAACATGAATAACTGGTAAAGTGAACATCCACACAAAGAGCAAATTTGAACGTTGTGAGCTTATATCGATTGCAATCATTTATTAGAGAAAGGCTCACTATGAGGCTTGACATCAGCCTTCAGGAAAAGGCAGCCTAAACAGCTCCGTGCCCAGACAACTCTTTCATGTTGGACATTACCGGACAAAAATTTGAATATTGAAAAATTCTAAGGTGCTCTGGTGAAAATATTGAAGGTAATAGTCCATTCTTCTAATGTGCAGCTAAAGTTTTCTTTTAAACTTCATGCAGCGCTCGAATAAAGCAGTTAAGACTGGCATTGAAAACCATTGGAGAACTCCTTCGGCGATATCAAAAACGTTAAAAAACGTTAATAGCAAAAAAGTCTGTCGACGGAAGATCTGTGGATATATTGATTGTTTTACGGAATTCTCAGAACGTATGAAAAAGTTTCGGTCATAAACTCTTTCCCGCTCGAAAATGGTTTTGTCCACTTTTTTCTGGGTATGGCTCAGCTGGTGCCTTTTGTACAGTGTGTGCACTTGCATTTCCTGGAAAACTAACGACGACAGGATAAACCATTTTAAGTCCTCCTGTGGCCTGCGAGAGTTTCGAAAACCAGGCTGTTTTTATTCCTGAACAGGGGTCTACGCTACAGAAGTTACTGTGCTACTTAACGTTCGGTATATTTGACTGCGAAATCCAATAGAGACACGTCTTCTAACGAACAGTGACTCGCTCTTTTTGCTCATGTACCCCCCTTGTTGCGACAGCCTATATAATGTACAGGATTGATCAACAGTGCCCAGGTCGCACGGTCTGCTTGTAAGCTGTGTAGTGTGGCAGTCACGACACTCCCGAAGCATAGAACGAGGAGAACACTAATCCCTATTCTTAAGCACTTTGGTATACCTTCGTAGGCGTTATAAGTGCAAGACTGTACTGCTCTCAAAAGCAGATCCTGTGGCCTGGAGACTTTTTGAGAAACCTGTACGTACATTATCACCTGGAAAAGAAGACTCCTCAAACGGGTTCTATATATGTATATTCAGGATAAACATGAAATAAGGAAATATGCCCGAAAGCTGAGCTCAGCTATGTGCTATGAACTGCTAAATTTTATACTGATATTTTCTTAAGCCCAAAGTAAACATGCCCGCAATTCATGTACCGAGGTCGGAAGCAGCCTAAATTCGTACGAAATAAGAGTGGAAGGAGATAGTCGTGGCCGCGAGCGAGATGCTCCCCGAGGAAAAAAGAGCGCAAGAGAATAAGTTATTCCGCGATGCGCAGCGGTCAGACTGGCGTCAGGGCAAAGCGGGCAGTGACGGGATGTTCGTGCGGGATGGGCTGCTCTACCACAACGACAAAATTTCCGGAATACTCTACGAGCAGCTAGTGCAGCCGAGGGAAAGGAGAAATGAAATAATGATTCTTGCGCATGAGTCCCAGTGGGAAAGGCACATCGGGAAGAGGAAAACGGCGCACAGAATTAAGATGGGATTCTACTGGCCAGGAGTCAATGCGGATATCATCGAGCATTGTCGGACCTGTCATGGGTGCCAAATGAGGTCCGACCGCCGATCAACAGACCTAGTCTCTACCACACCGCTCACGCGGCCTAGTTACCCCTTTCATGTAGTGAACGTCGGTCTGGTCAGACCACTGAGTCCCCCATCAGCAAGGGGACACAAAGACGCACTTTGCGTCACTGACCAGCGCACACGATGGACAGAGTTAGGTAATGTGCCTAACGTCGCTTACAGTACGCAAAACGTGCGACGCGCTGCTCGAGATTTTCTCACGGACTGGCGTAAAAGAGGCGGTATGCAGTGACCAGGGCACTAATTTTACGGCGTAGATGACGCAATTATTCTGTGAGAAAATCGGCAGCTCGCCGCGGTTCTCTACTGCGGAGCACCCCGAGAGCAACGCTTCCGTCGAAAAATGGAATCGCGTTTTCAAAAACATGCTGTATCATGTAATCGACAATGAAAGGGGAAACTGGGACAAATACATATCTTTACTCCTCTGAGCATACCGGGAGGCGCCGCATGACATGACGGGAGTTTCTCCATTCCAAGTGCTACATGGTAGACGCCCAGCCGACGCCTGTCTTTACTAAAGAAAACATGGGCAGGAGAGGTAGATATTCCCAACACTGAGAGAACCGGCAGCCCGATACTTGGGGAAACTGGCGGGTCTGACCGCCACCGAGAAACAGGGAGCATATGCCACGCCCTACAACCGCAGTGCACTAGCAAAAACGTTCAACATCGGCGACGAGGTGACTTTCTTTCGCACGGACAGCCATGGAAAGCTCGACGGAAGATGATGCGGCCTCTACAAAGTCAGTTCAAAACCCCGCCAAAATTCGTACGAAATAAGAGTGGAAGGCGGTAAACGGAAGGTTGTGCATGCCAACCATCTTCGCCCCTATCATGCAACAGTAGGCACACAAGCGTTATTTTTGGTGACGATACTTAGTTCGGAGAAGATGAGTGTGCTCCGCGGCCTGAAGAGCAGCTCAGTGGCGGTCCTCCCGCCAGCGCGACGCAGCATTTGACTGCAACCATAGACGACGCTTTCCCTATGGCATTTTAACAGGAACTAATCTTTCGCGCGGGTGGTGCGGAATTCATTGCGCTAATAGACTTCAAACGAGGATATTGACAGCTCCCACTAGCCCAAGAAAGCCTGGAGAAAACAGCCTTTGTTATCCATAACGGGCAGTTACCTATCGGGATGATAATGCGTCATGCCGTTTGGGTTGAAAAACGCCGCCGCGACATTTCAAAGAGCCAAGAACGACCTGCTAAGAATGCATCAAGAGTATGACTGCGCGTACTTGGACGATATAGCAGTTTTGTCTAGAACGTGGGAGGAACACCTTGATCACCTTCGAACGGTGTTCGGCGCTCTGCGCAAGGTGGCATTCAAAGCGAATCTAAAATATTCCAGGTGGCGGCGCCGCACATCAGATACCTGGGGCACGTCGTGGGATCGGGGCAGCATGGATCTGACCCCGAAAAGGTTGCAGCTATCAGTCAATTATCGACAACTCGCACAAAACGCGAGCTAAGGAGTGCACTAGGGCTCTGCGGTTACTACAGAGACTACGTCGAAAGCTACGCGGAAATCGCTAGACCCTCACAGCGCTCACGGGAAAGAAAGTGCCAAATTGTATTAACTGGAGTCAACAGGCAGACGAGGCTTGCAGTAACCTTAAGGCGGCACTTTGCATGGCGACGATGCTCTCGACTCCCGATCCCGAGAAGCCGTATTGGCTATTCACGGATGCGTCTGCTTTTGCAGCGGGAGCATGCTTGGCCCAGATAAGTGACGCGGGCAGGGAGCTGCCCATATCGTTCAACCATCGAGCCACCGGTTCAACGAAACGCAGATGAGATGAGCAACCATCGAGCGGGAGGCTTTTGCTGTCATCTGCGCGCTCCGTAGGTTTGACACGAGGGTATACGGGGCACGCGTGCATGTTTTGTCCGACCACAACCCCTTTGCCTATCTCAACTCCAGCCAGCCAGCCGGCGCAAAGCTAGCTCGATGGGCATTGCCCTGCAGCGATACAACATGGCGGTAACTGACAGGAAAGGAACAGCTCACGCGAGCGCTGACGCAATGTCATGTTTGCTTCGCTCACGCGAGGACGGAGTCTCGAAGTGAACACCAGGAACAGCTGTCGCTACCTGTGGTTTCCGAGGGCAAGCATAGGGACCACTTCTGGGGCTGTTTTCGCGTGAGATGCATCTGCATGGTGTCTTGTGGTACGCCTCCCTTGTGGCGGCTGTTTTTGTGTATCATGTAACCCGACACCATATTGTTTGTGTGTAAAAGTTGCATTCTGGGCATTAGGGTAGTTTGGGCATTAGGACATTTTGTTTGTCTTTAGTTTGTGGTTCGCCGTGCGTTCTCTGCAGTTGCACCCGCGAGATGCGTAGCGGGGCGCCGCACGCCTCGGCGGGGGTACTTTTGTTTGTATTTTGCTTGTTGGTCGGAAAGCCCGGGCGCCTTAGGCGACACGGTCCGCGCGTTCGTCTCCTAGATTTCGATGTCTTTGTTATCGCGGGTGAACTCTGACTTTGCGTGGAGTGAGCATAAGCTAGTGTACTATTGCTCGTGGCGGGTCTTGTTCTGGCACTGACATGGGAGGCACCATGTGTCTCAATAGACGGCGCTTCGCGCATAATTAAATGTAGCGCACGGAGATCCGGATGCCTTCGGCAAACCAGACCCACGCGTCGGTTAGATGGCTGGGTTTGCGTTTTTCTTTACCAGACCTCGGAGCCACTGGTCGTAATTTGCGCTTCCCCACGGGAATGGGTTTCCTGACATGGTGGACCGGGGCCCAGACGCGTCGGCGTCCGAGCCAAGTCTGCTATACATGCGTTCCCCGAAATCGTGGGAAAGTAACTTTGGGAATGTGTGAGCGCCGGAATAATACTTGTTTCTTGGGAAGAAACCTTACGACGGTCGTGAGCTCTGGGCGGCGCGGCAGTTGAGATCGGAGCTCGGTAGGAGACGGACTTCCCCCGCATATTCGCTTAGGACAACGGACTGCCCAAAGTCCAAAGGCTGCACAGCTCCAGTTATCTGTTCTATGCTACTGTCAAATTTTTAACTGCACTGTACCTTTTTTATTGTTGTTATCAAGTGTATAACTAATTCAGTTTTCTCAGTTAATCCGGCCAATGCTAGAGGTTTATTTGGCGAAGCAGGGAGACGGTACCTACAAAGAAGAAATACCAACAAGTGAAGAAAGGGAACGAAGAGAGCAATAAATCTTTACTGTAACTAAAATGAATTTGTAACAAAAAAACATTATTGTGGTTAGCTTTCACAATAATACACCAAAGCTGCCGCGTCAGTTTCGGCAATGGGTACACATTTCGCTCTCGATTAATTTTAGTTTCTTCAAAAAATATTTCAGGTTTGAAGCCATAAGGTTTCCCTCAAACAGCTGACTTTCAGTCAGCACAGTTTCAATTAATCCCAAGGTTTGGCCGAAAGAATGAGGATATCTCATGCTGAGGATGTAATATGTTGTCAGGCAGATGATCAAAGCTCTTTCAATTAAAGATCCAGCAGGCAAGTGAACAGCATGTTTCCCGCATAAAACGGTCAGCTTTTCCCCCGTCTCATAAAAAATGGCCCTGGTGGAGCTTCATGAGCTGTGTTGGGCCCCTTGAAGGAAAATAAATTTTCTTTACGTCATTCATTGTTGAGAAAAAATGAGTACATCAAATAACTCCATTATTCATCACAAATTTGCGCAATGTTATGCATTTGAGAAAATAATGTAATTGTACACTCTGTGCCTAGAGCATAGAGCGCATTAAATTTACAGCCATGTACGACCCTCCTGCACAAACAATTCTGCCTTCTATTTAATTTTCCAACAAACATCTGTCACAAATCGAAGATAAGTACTGATACTAGGTGTGCTATGTAATGCATTGCTCTACTGTGGCCTTTTGCCAACCACTTGCAAAAGTGCACAGCGTGAAGCGATTGTCGAATTTTAACTTCGCATGCAACGATTCCTGTGTCTTGAACTCAAAACACTCGGCAGGATTAATGATTTTTTAGTACCTTTGCGATGACATAGAACGCAGCTCTTCTGAGGCAAAGGTAGCTGCCTAATTCAATAACGTATTTAATCCTTATTTTCTTCTTCACTTCGATGAGCTTGGCTTCCATGATGCCTATTCTGGTGTAAAAAGTTTGAAAACGAAGTTCTGACTGGAGAACAAGCTGCAATTGGAAAAAAAATCACGGACAGCACTTGGCCAAATTTTTTTAGAATTTAGTGCTGCACTATAAATTGTATTCACCACACTCAGCAACAACAAGCCTGACCGCATTATCGCCAGATATGTTTGGCTTGTTCAAGATTCCACCACTTTATCTCAAGAAATTTAAAGTGTACTCCCTTTCTGACCCTGGAAAACTTCAGTTGTGTTTTGCTTTGAAAGGTCTGCTGTTAAAAAACCACTGTTCGGCTCTCCACAATAAACGACCTGCCACAGCGAAATTTCTTCTATAAATTTCTTGTAGGAGATGACTATTGTCACGTCATGGGGACGGGAGTCAAGGTGAGAAAGGCAGCGAAAAGTGCTTTAAGAAAAAACTATTTATTGGGATGACCTGCGCCCACAACGGAGTCAATCGCTCGTCTCTAAGTTGAGCTTCCAGGGTCCATCGTTTTTCTCTGGTTCATTTTTTGCGCAGGAAGAAATAGCTCTTATTATGTCGAGTACTGAGGCATTTTTTTCTTAATTCCAACGGTTGCACTGCTTTCCATGTGTTGGTGATGGTACCTTGCCTTAGAGTAACAAAGTGCATTTTACATCCATTATTATGGTTATACTGTAAGTAATAATGCCAGGAGTAAAAAGATATGTTTGCATAGGGAATTAATTACACAATGATGTTTCTACAACCTTAGCCCCTGCAAATTATACGCATTGCGCTATAATGGTTCCCGGAATGAATACCTTAAAACCTCCTTCCGTACAATCTTTGTTTACTCACGGAAGCTTTATTGCTCAGCATTTAGGTGTCTCCTGAAACTCATTTACAAATTCACAACCGCTTCACAAACAATGAATGTCTTATCTAGAAGCAAATAAATGGGCAGCAATTTCGTTGTTTATCTCCTAAAATTTCATGTCATAGCAAAAGTAGTAACACTAAGCTTTTAGACAGCGCTCCTCAGTTACGAAGCCTCTGAATAATGGCGGCACAGGAAGCCCAAGTAATTTCCATCCGAGCAAATAAACACAGGCCAAGGAAGCAAGAAATTTTATTTAGTGACAATTGTGTCGTGCAGGAGTCTGTCGTAGAACATAGCAGTTTACATTAATGTCATAGTTCTTAAGTGCCAAGACACTACACACAAGACAGTCTCCTCGCAACATCGAATTATTTTGTTGATCTTTGCGAATGCCACACCACCAGACATGGCCGCTGTCATCATCACGTAATTTGAGTGCCAGTCGCATGTTATCACACATGCAAAATTTATTAAGGCACCAATGGAGCCAACACCAAAAGCTGGCAGACCAGCTTTAGAAATGCTTGGAATGAGGGGCCCCTTTTTGTTTTCCACTGCTTATATCGAGAAAATTATGTCTGGCCTCGCCATCACCATGCCACATGGAAAACGACAATTTTACCTGAAAGTGTTCACTGCCTGCAAGTGGGACATCTTTGTAGCTGCATAACTTCTTAGATTTCGACAAGCCATTTTTTACTTCACACCTCGTAGCCCAACGATGAAGGATGGGCCCACGGTGCCTGATGTGGTCCATAACTTGCACAAGCATATGCAACTTTGGGGTGATTGCTCTCTTGCTCCATAATTCTCTATCTATAACTTATCGTGCTTCACAATTATGAGCTCTCGGTCACACACTGTTTCAACACTCCGTACTGGTGATAATGCGGATAATACGAGCTGAGTTATTGTATTGCCGTGTTCACAATATTGCTGAACGTGGTGAAACGTGGCAAAACTGTGTTCTGCGCCACCTAACCGCGCAGCCTCGCTCTTTAACGCCATCATAACTTACAAGGGTATGGTGGCGTGATCACGTTTACCAGACTTGCTGTGGGTGTATCCTCCACGCATGCGTTACGTGGTTTATATTTAGAGGCGTGAAATTCAGAGTAAGCTATTTGTTAGTTTCCTCGCGTCCTGTCGTGTCTTCTGTCTTCGTGTCGTCTTTTACGCCCATAACATATGATGGCATTACAAGCAGTATATCTTAAGGATGCAGCTAGAATGGGCGTATTATTGGTCGTTCAACGACTGCTCTGCGCATGAAGAAATTGTAGCAGTAAGGCACTGGTAAGCGCTCCTTGTAAACTATAGGTTGCAAAAAAAGCGAGACAATAACTATGAACCTGATGGAAGAAAAAAAAGTTGAAACTGTAGTCTACTGCATAAGCAACAGCAAAAATTGGCAGTGGCTTACTTCAGCTATGCCAGGATATACGTAGCGAGAGGTGCGTTTTCCTGGCTGAGCTTGTTATGGTCACTGTATGTTTAGCAATGAGAGCCATTGGGTAAACACATCTTTTATTCATTTTGCTTAACACAGACGAAGACTGCCCGATGATCTGTGAAGTAGCATGCAGTGGCCTCAACTTTGTCGATACAGTAATTCGATTTGGTAGAGCCTGTTTAGTATACAAGCTCTATAGTTGTTCCTCATTGTGTAGTCTGAACGTGAGGATCCGAAGCTAAATTAAAGTCACATCCTCGTTTTCTTGAACACACGCACATTGTGGGCTATATGCGCGGCGAATTCTATGAAGAAAGTGTATCGCGTAAGCCGTTCCTAAACGAAATTGGTTTTTAAACTTTTGCTGATAGATAATGCAAAATTAAACCGCAGCAACGGTTCGATGAAATGCAGATCAGAACTTGTATGGTTTTGCTCAAACCACATCTTTCCGTTCATTTCATTTCGCATGGTCTTCAAGAAACGGCGCAATGCGCCTCTCTATCAACGAAGGACAGAAGTGAGGGCACTGGAGTGTGCTTGCCTAGCCGCTGCATCCGCCTCAGTGTTAGGAATAAAGCAGCGTGTGGGTATCTACTTGAAAACTATAATATGCTGCTTTTTGGTAGCCTTGGAAAATTTGTTAAGAACTTCGTATACGTACCGGTCTAACTTTGGATGATACGGAGCTACCACTGTGAAATGATTTCAGTGCGGATTGCTAGTCGCTAAAAATTACACGCATACTCTGGTCTCGCAAAGAGGAAATGAACGGAAGAGCTAAATAAATAGCGTAATCTCAGCAGTCGTTGATTCTGTCCCGTGAGCCAGTTTACACACCCGTCGCTCATTCAGGTGCGGAATCACAAACGCGGACGCTGATGAATTTAAAGTACTGGAACGGTCAGTGTACACACGAAAGTCACCGGACACCGCATGTGTATCTGGTAAAGTGCTAACTGCTGAGCAGCGATTATCATCATGCCCCGTTTTCTAATTAACCCTTCGACAGTCCGAACAAGGCTGCCGTAATTAATATGAGAAGAAAGATTGTGTTGTAAAGCAATAACTTAATTTTAGGCGGAAGCATCGGTCTAAACCTACACAGCATACCACAAGTTCTTGCTAAGTTTTCTGCCATGCGTTTGACATATGCATTCCTGTTTAGGTGCTGATTGAAAGTCACACCCAAAGTTTTTGCTTCTTTTACGGCTTTTATTTGCTCAGAACCGAGTTTTATGTTGATATCTGTACTAACAGCCTCCTGTAAAGACGCAAATATTAAGGCGTTTTGTTGGAAACGGTAATCTCTAAGGCATTTATTTCAGTTCACTGCGACAATTTTGCTAGTGTAACATTTTCGTAGGGTGTGAGCTCATCGATACTAGTCGACTGGAAAAGAATGCTAGTGTTATCTGCGTATGTGATGTAAGAAGCAAGTTTGCTGGTGTTGACTATATCATTTACGTTAATATAGTAGGCTGCCCTGTGTTACATGTGAAGTAACATTTAGTACAGAGGAATGGGATTCATTAGTTACAACCCATTGTTTACGATGTTTTAAATAAGACTTAAGAAACTCACCAGAAACACCCCGAGACCTATAGTGTTCTAATTTTGTAGATAAAGTTGCATGGTAAGTCTTGCGGAAGTCTCTCCCATTCTTTTCCCTGGCCATTGAACTCTGGAATTCGCTGTCTGGAAACGGCCCCTCTCTACCTATTGACAAGTTTTTGGTGGCCATCACCTGTTATTGATATTTTATTTTTTTTGTATTTTGACACGTTTATATTTTCTACAGGACTTTTCTTCTCTCCCTGACCACTACTTATGTAGCCTTATTAAGGCTGCAGTCTGTATAAATGAAAATAAATAAATAAAATAAAATCAGTAAGGATGCCTACTGTCACATTCATTATACTGAAACATTCTAAGTAATAATTCTTTTTGTGTTCCAAGGCTAACTCTGTAGAGATGCCTCGACGGAACCCAAACTACTGATACTTTGATACTATTGCGTGCCTAACGCAGAAAAAGTGATTTATTTGAAAATTATCTTCTCCTATCCCTTGGAAAAAGAACTGTTAACACAGTGAGGGGTCGGTAACTTTAAAAATTGTTTTTGTTGCCTGATTTATATATAATATCCCTCTCTAGCGCACTGCATACTTTACGGGAAGGTACCAGTGAGTAAAGAAGTATTGAAAATGTGAGAGAGAGCTGGTGTCAGTAGAACTAGAACGAACTTAATGGGTTCAGTTTCCGGATCATCGATGTCCCGGGCTTTACTATTCTTTAATAACATAAAAGTAGGGTCGATCTCACCAGAAACTGTTGGCTCAAAAAATGCCGTTGCACCTAAATATTTCTTCATTTCATCGCTGTAGAATATAGCTGACCCTGAGGCAAGAGTACTGAAGTATTTACTAAACCCGTCTGCAAGATGCTTTCCTTCTAATGTTTGATCATTTAGAGCTAGTTGAAGTACTTGACGGTTCCATGTACCACAGTTTAATATTTTGTTACGTTCGCGCCATAAACAGTTGCGTTCATGTTGTTGTATTTCACCACTATAATGTTGTCCACTTAAAGCACGGAGTGAAAAAATCTGTGAGGTGGTACGATCCGAAGTTCCCATGGTAATGCTACGCTTGTGTTGTCTAGAATTCTGTGTGCTATTCTCACTTTTTTTCTTTGCGTCAACGTTATTCCGCTCCAGCTTGCAAGATTTTGGTACTTAAGTACCCCAGGAAGGACCGTTTGAAGCATCATAAAACGAATGTTTGCTGGATGTATTGTCCCAGAACCAAAAAAAAGATTTACCTTATCATTCGGCCCACTCAAAATTAGTGAACAGAGGCACAGTGCGAAACGGCATGCATGATGCCCTGACGAAGTTTTGCCCCCACAAGTTTCCCGACAGCCTTGAAAAGCAGGTGACCAGGCTGGGTATGGCCGGATACCCGAATGAACTGTTTGCATCTGTTGCCGAAAGCCTCTTAATTGATGTATTAAAGGGTGATCGTTCTAGCGGCATTGCTAGGTCTGAGCCCAACCAGACGCGGGCAGCTGTACCGTACATGCACGGGTTGTCACACCGGCTCAAAAAGGTGGCGACGAAAAATGGTGTCTTGGTGGTGTTGACGGCGCCCAATAAACTTGGCAGGTTGTGCCGTATCGTGAACAGTGACAGCGGCAACTGCACTGCCTGCACCAAGAAACACCTAAATAGACCCGTCAAGTGCCAAAATGACGTCGTATATAATATCCCCTTGGTCTGCGGCAAACGATATTTGGTGCAAACCGGGTGCTGCCTGAATGAACGGCAGCAGGAGCATCAGCAGAAAGTTTCAGCAGTTGCTACAGAAGGCCATCTGGCCGAACATTGCAAACTCTGCCCATAAAAGCCAGCATGCATACCAGAATGGGATAAGACTGTGGCTGCAGGAAGGCTGAAAACGAAAGATGGAAGGGAGATCCTTGAGGTCTTTCACATTGCTAAAGCAGAGGAAGGCTGCGTAAGCAAACAGTCTGTTGCTTTAACAAAGAAGGAAATCCGCTATTTAGTAAGGTATGTTTCACGGTCCAGTGTGTGATTGGTAGGTTTGATTACACTACCTTGAGTCTATGTGTCTTCTGCGTTTAGTATTTCATTTAATTTTACTATGTTTAACTTGTTTATGTTACTATGTTTATTTTACTATGGCTTTGTTTGATTTGTTTTTTTTAGGACCATGTGTGATAAGTTTTTATGACCACGTTTGTTCGGGTTTAGTGTATCTACAAGTTTCCTAAGTTTATTTTGTCGTGTGTAGGCCTCTTTAGAGCGCCCCGTTGATTTTATATTTTTCATTCTCTCCGCCTTTGCTGTGGTCTTCATCATTCGCTAGGCCCTGGTGTTCCTTCCTTTATCTGAACACTGGAGATGTTGGCACGTGTTGTTGATCTTTTTGCAGGTCTCTCGTGCAGGTTTTAGCTTCATGATAAGCTTTCATCTGACACAGACCACACACCCTTTTTATGCTTAACTTTTAGATCCTCCTCGATTATCGTTTCGCGCCACATTAAAGCACCCAATGATGTTAGATTTCACTTATCTTGTATTCCCAGATGTCCTCGGGGTGCTCCCGAGTGCACGTGCCTTGTTCATTTTGTTCTATCAAGCTTCAATTTCTTCATCGTCATTTGACGCGACAGCAACTAATTGGTGGCACTGGTGGCGCAGAAAGTGTATAAATACTCTGTTTCATGATAAAATATTCTGTTGCAAGTCTAGCGTGTGTCCTGTCTCTTACTCTTACTTTGGTCCCTGTCTGTGTATGCGCTAGTTACCATGTTTCACGGCTTCAGGAAGGAGGGCACTGGACAAATTAGCCGGGGAGGCGTTCACACCGGTCTCGGGCGGGCGGTTGCGAGCGGCGAGTGAGCCAGCCGGATAATTTCCGTGTCACCGCAAAAAAAGGACAGGGTCGGGGAGATAAATATCGCGCCCGACGTTCGCCGACTACGCCGTGGTAACGGAGATCAAGTAGAAACACGGCCTGTTTGTTGTTGTCTTCACGGAGTTAATAGTGGGTACCCATTGTGGGGGATTGGTCAAGGAGCAGGAGGCGGCTGACAGGTATTTAAAAACGTTCACATACATGCCTGCATTTTTTCCTGTATACCTTCTTCGTATTGCTGTCGTGATTACGGAAAGGTAGCGCACCCGCCTCACGCAGAAGAGGGCCGGGGTTCGAATCCCTGTGCCGCGCAATTCTTCACAGGGTTTAAAAAACATCGAGGAGTTCAACGCTATTGAATCGAATGTCGAGCGATAGCTCTGGATCTATAGGACACAACGCTGGCTTCAATGTTTTTGTCGGTGACCACGCGCTGCATCGAACACAACCAGCACTCCGTTGAACACATGGAGGTGCACCGGCGCTCTCTGCAAAACCAATTTTCATGCCCTGCGCATGCGATGCCGGCAGATTCTTTCCCGCCCCATTCGGTCAAGATGCGTGACGTCACGGAGGAAGTACGCAGCACATCAGGGATGCATCCTTCCTCCTCTTCGGAACGCGGCGGCGACGACAGAGCGACCATTTGCTGGAGCTCTCCGCGGCGGCGGGTGCATGCGCAGTAGGGCAACTACCCTTCTCCCCCTCTCTGCTGTGCGCGCGGCGCATGTGAGTGCCCTCTTTACTGATCCTGTTTAAAGCCGCTCGCACGCGCAGCGTGCGCGACTAGGAACACATGTGGCGCTTTCAAGGTCAGATTGCGTAGCCAGAGGTCATAATCTGAAACTCGCAGGAGGGGGTCGTGATAGCAACAGAGCTATAGCTGTGAAAAAAGAACTCGGCGTGCCGATCGAATTGCATAACTAGGCCTGAGGCTCAGCCTTGTCACGGTGACCAGAACAGAAAGCTCGCCCCCTCACCGGATCAGACGTTGCCCACAGTGGCGCAGTACTTGGCTACAAATTTCTATATGGGCAATACAATTTTCTCTCGGCCCTAAGTCCCCAGTGGCTACGGAGCAACTGGACCAAGGCGGCGACCAGACCGCTGACGCAGCACAGGCTGCTAAGAATCTGTGGCTCCGGACAGGCTGTCATTGAAAAATGAACCCGGGAATGACGCTCGAACTTTACCCAGTGAGCCTAATCTAGCAGTGCTGTTAGAGGACCTAGCGGGCATTAAATGGGATGTCGTAGGGCATAGTGAAGTTAGGAGGAGTTGAGCCGTATACAGAGCTAAGGGATAGGTACGCACTATGCAGTTTTGGATTAGCGGACAGACTATTCGTGTTATTCCCCATCAAGCAGGACATAGCTGGCAACATAGAGGAGCGCTACAGTATTAAGGATAGAGTGGCAACTATGGCAAATAGGCTTAATAAGAAGTACAAGTTGAAGGCGGTACAGGCCAACGCGCCCCCATCAATCCGTGGTGAGGAGACCATTGATATCTTCCCTGAAGCCGTCATCGGCAATGAACAAAGCAAAATCACAGTACACTGTACTGATGGCCGCCTTCAATGCGAAGGTAGGCAAGAAGCAGGTCGGAGACAATGCGGCAGGTTACTATAGCATGGTCTCAAGGAATAGCAGTGAGATTTATTTGCAGAGTTCGCAGAGAGAAATAAATTAAGATCATGAATACTTTCTTCAGGAATAGAAAAATCACATAGACCTAGAATAGTCACAATGGTGAGAATAATATGAAATAGATATAATACTATGAGCTCACTCTGCAATCGTGCAGAGTGTGGAGATCCGCGGAAAAGAGTGGTAAGATCTTGAAGTAGCCTTGGTTTGAAGAGAGCGTGGAAGGATGTAGTGAGTCGGAAGCAAAATAATGAGAAAGCGGCAGGAAGGAAAGTAGAGAAATCCAGAATACCGCTGCAGAATACATCTCCGCCCTTGGCTGAGCACGACAACCTTAATATTCAAGCAATTAACAATAATTACGGAGTGCGCAGCAGAACTGGCCGGTAGATAGGTTGGACAAAACATCGCCAATCTATGTCAGGAGACGAAAAATGTGATTAGGAAACACAAAATCATGAGGCACCTAGGGCCGCAGACAGAATAGAACTGAAAGAGCTAACGAATTTAACAAGCGTAAAGTAGTCAACAAAAGGAAATTTAAAATGGAAAGAATGAAGCCGCCTAAAAGTGGCGAAGAGGAGTTCAGGCATAGGAAAAAATACAGATTTATTGCATAAGAGACGAAGGAGGCAATGTCAATAGTAGTACTAATAAGAGCATTAAAGAAGCCAAAGAATTCAACACATATCGAGTGTAACCAAGACATTAATTAGAGAGGCAGTAGAGCACAGCACTGGGATCCTGCCATTATCGAAAGAGGATGTAAGGAAAGTTTTGGGAGCAATGAAAAGCAGCAAAGCGGGAAAGGAACATTGCGCTATAAATACTACCCACCCTGTATACGCAATGCATAATGATCTGGAGCGCACAAGAAGCTTGAAAGAGCGCTAACACTACTTTAATCCTTAGGAAAGGAGTCGCCAAGGACTTGAAAATTTACAGACTGAATAGCGTACTCTCCATTGCGTATAAAATATTTACTGAAGAAATCGCTAATAGAGCTAGGACAACCTTACACTTCAATGAACCAATCGATCAGGCAGGCTTTTTTAAAGAATATTCCACCACAGATCATATTCACACTATGAATCAGACGACAGAGAAATGCGCAAAATATAACCAACCCCTATAGAGAGCCTTCATTGATTACGAGAAAGCGTTCGGATCAGTGGAAACCTCAGCAGTCATACAGGCATTGAGCAATCAGGGTGTAGAAGATCCTTATGTCAAAATACTGGAAAATATATATAGCAACTGCACAGGTACCATAGTGCTCCATAAAGTTAGCAGTAAAATTCTAGTAAGGAAGGGCGTCCGGCAAGGAGACACCATCACGCCAATGCTATTCAGTGCCTGTTTACAGGAGGTATTCTGAGGCCTGAATTGGGAACAGTTGTGGATAAGTGTTATTGGAGAATACCTAAATAATCTGGGATTCGCTGATGACATTGCCTAGCTGTGTCACTCAGGAGGTAAACTGCAAATCATGATAACTGAGTTAGACTGAGCAGAATAGAGAGGTAGGTCTTAAAATAAACATGTAGGAAACGAAAGTATTGTTCAACGGTCTCGCAAGAGAACAGAACTTCAAATTTGGTAGCCTGGTGCTGGAAGTGGTAAAAGAATATGTCTACTTAGGGCAGGTAGTGACAGCTGATTCGGATAATAACAGCGAAATAACTAGAAGGATAAGAATGAGGTGGAGCACATATTGCAGGTTCTCTCAGGTCATGAACGGCAGTTTACCAATATCCCTGAAGAGAAAAGTATACAAGAGCTGTATATTAGTAAAATGTTTATGGGAATCCCCCAAGGTGGAGTAGATTTGTAATAAGGGAGTATTTAGTCTTTGGCATCCACCCAAAATGCAGTCATACGGCTACAAAGGAAAGCTGCATAGCTTTCCTTTACAGCCGTACGACTGCTCTTGGGTGGATGCCAATGAGTCTTTACTTCTTTATTACAGCTCTAGCTTACCGGTGCTCACGTATGGGGCAAAAACGTGGAGGCTAACGTAAAAGGTTCAGCTTAAGTTAAGGACAACGCAGCAAGCCATGGAAAGAAAGATGATAGATGTGATGTTAAGACGCCGGAAGCAGGCAGAGTGCGTAAGGGCACAAACGCGAGTTAATGACAGCCTAGTCGAAATCGATACGAATAATTTGGCTTGGGAAGCACATGTAATGCAAAGGTAAGATAATCACTGGTGTTTAAGGGTAACGGAGTGGATTTCAAGAAGGCAAGCGTAGTAAGGGGCGGCAGAAAGTCAGGTGGGCGGATGAAATTAAGCAGTTTTCAGTGATACGGTGGACCCTCAGCTGGCAAATGACAGGGTTAATTGGAGAGACATGGGAGAGGCCTTTCCCGCCAGAGGGAGTAGTCAGGCTGACGATGATTATGATATGTATGGCATATATAGATTACGAGAAAGCATTCGACTCAGTCGAAACTTCAGCAGTCACGCTGGCATTGTTAAATCCGGGTGTAGAAGACCTTAAGTAAAAAATACTGAAAGATATCTACATTGTGTGCAAAGCTACCATAGACCTCCATGAAGTTTGACATAAAATTACATTAGGAAAAAGTAGCAAGCGGGGGGACACGATCCGCCTGATTGTAGGAGTATTCACAGCCCTGGATTGGGAACAGAGATGCAGATATGAGTTAACAGAGAATACTTTTGTAATCTGTGATTCGCTGATGATGTTGGCTTACTCATTCACTGAGGAGATGGACTGCAAAATATAAGCAGTGAGTTTGACAGGCAGAGGAGTACTGTGGGTCTTAAAATTATTATGCGGAAAACCAAAGTAATGTTCAACTGTCCGAGAAGGGAACCGCAGTTTACAACTGATAGCGAGATGCTGGATGTATTAAGGGAATACGCCTAATTAGGATGGGCAATTAGCGCAGATCCAGATCACGGCAATGAAATAAATGGCAGAATAATGATGAAGTGGAGCGCATATGGCAGATTCTCTTTGATCATGAAAAGCAGGTTGCCAATATCCCTCAAGAGAAGAGTATACAAAAGCTCTAACTTACTAGTACTCACCTAAGGGGCAAAAAGGTTTAGGCCTAAATAAAGGGTTCAATATAATGATAGCACAGCGAGATATAGAAATAAAATGATAGGTGTAACGTTAAGGAACAGGAAGAGGGCAGTGTGGATCTTAAAATATGCGCCACCTGCGGTGCATATTTCCCTTTCCTATAACGTTTAGAGCGCGCACGTGTCGGTTCCGAAACTCAGTGGCGTCTAGTGCACGTCGGAATATTTCCAGGCGTAGTGTCGTAGTGTATGCCACTGTGTTCAGGGGCTATGAACGAAAATTCCGCGGTACCCATAGCAAGGTCTCTAACCGAAGGAGATCAAAGGGCACTTGAGAAGCAATAGATATCTGCTACACAAGTCATTAACTTGCCAAAGCCACATATGACCACAAAAGAAAGGAACGAAAATCACGGCTGTGTCCTGTATGATTGATAATCCTGACGAGAGCGCATGCGCATAATCCCAATCAGAGAAATTTGCCTCTAATGTTGCCAAGAGGTCTGGTTCACTTATTCAACATGCATAAAACGCGACGTTACAACGTTCTGCCTCCTTCTGAACCATCCATTTCGGCTCCCCCATGGGAGCCGAAATGATTTTGTTTCGTCGGCGCCATGTACTTTTGTAATTATTTTCATGTACAGAGTGAGCGTTCTGACCTACCTCTTTACCTGTTTTGCTGATTCATCCTGTGTAATAAACTTTCCTTTTATTTGATTTATAATTTTTAAGCACATGGCAATTCTCAGAAGCTCTGAAATTTTATCACAAATGTCAAGCTTGCTGCACCTACCTTTCTACAGATTTCAACGTCTGAACATTGTATTCTTTTCCCATTGATTACTGCAAAGAAAGCTGAGGAAAAAGTGACTGAAAAGAGGAATTATTTCAGCAATCTATCTGTTGAAATCCACTAATTTGAACGAGCGCTTTTTATTGGCTTGTTAAACTCTCCTTTTCGCGCTCTTCAGTGCTCGCCAAGTGGAAACAAAAGAGGTTAATGGCACTTATAACTTTAAAAATGCTAACTCTGAAACACTATACATTTATCTGTGGGCAAGACCTTTAAAGAAGACACTTTAGCCTCAGGAGAGAAGGTGTCGGCATTTGAAATAATTCCGACTATTTTAACAGCGAAAATGGATTGTAAGGGGAGACAATGCATGCAATTCTTTTGAGAATTCATTTTAGAAATCCGACACCGTTCCCCGAGCGTATAAAGAAGTCCAGGAACATGTACACACTGTGAAAGACGAGCAAACGAGGGCGGTAATACTTAAGCCCATTTTAAGCACATTTTTTCACCTTCAAGATATGTTGCCTGGAGGCTATAAAAGCCTTGATTGCAGCGTCGCAAACGCTATTTTCTGCAGTTATTTGCAATTAGGCATTAAGTTCACTGTACTCGTCAAATAATGTGCTAATAAAGTGGTTCTGGTGAACACGAACGTAAATTCTGCAATGCCACGTATTTCGGTCGTCTTACCTGTCTTCGCCAGTTTATATGTACCGCACGAAGACCTGCTCCGCTAAAAGACTGAATGTGAATTTTTCTCGTCCGCCATTTTTTCAGTTGTTATTTTTTGGTTACACAGTTGCCCAGCGCCCAAGAAAACAGAACATATCAAAGCAATAAATAAGCAATACAAGTTTAATAAATCGTTTAAAAATGCACAAAGCCGTCGTTTAAAAAACGCACAAAGCCGTCAATTCACTTTGGGACGTAGTTCGGGTGCACTTTTGCATGTCGGCATCAGATAAAAAAAATTACTGGTAGTAGCTGAAATCAAAGTGTTAATATTGTCGCGAAGTGGTGACTGATATCCGAAGAGCGGTAAACAGCTAAAATGGCTTCTAAACAGAACTCTTTATTTGGGCTGACTTGCGCCCATAATGGACAGAATCACTCCACAGCGGCGTAGCAACAAGCCTGATCGGCGGTCGTCGAACAGAATGACCGCCGTCCTTGGCCGTGCTCCATTTAAAACTGATATTGAACTTTCGAGGTAAAACGTGCGAAAATTGCTTGAACATTCTCGAACGAGGTAGAATTGACTCCTCCTTGTTCCGATCAATCGACATAAATCTGGTCTCGTTGTGCATCAATAAAGTGATAAAGAGGCGTTGCGGCAGCTTTGAAGTATGAACAAGCACAACAAAAGTTCGCGGCAATATAGAAACACAAACATGGCTTGTTTTAGCACTGGACTTATCTGGAGATGAGTACTGATGGTTGGAGTGTAATTTTGTTTATTTCTCAGGTACATATGACTTTAACGCGCTTCACTGAAGCAGCAGGCCTTCAGCTTTTGCTTTGGCCATCTGTTGCTAGAAGAGCAAATTCTATCATCTGTTGGCGCGTACCTCTACTCACCGGGGTACAACTTCAGAAAACACCTCATGCCAATACTTTGACCTCCAAGATCAGCGAAGCGGGACTAAGGCAATTTCGCTACTCTCTAGCTATGTGTCTAAGCATAGTATATGTCACGTGATCAAGCATGAGTTGGTGCATAGGGTAATTATATAGTTATGCCGACTAATTGCAGGACCGAATTGATTAGCGTTAATTACTTAATTCGCATTCAAACCAAACATTGCGCTACATGACCGATTCACATAACGTTAGAAATAAGGTCAAGTGGAAATGCATTGTGCTAGTCAGAGACACGAAATAATTACCATTAATTAGATAATTACGGGTTAAATACACACTCTGCGTTAAAGCACCCAGTCCGTTAAAAACTAATCAGGTAAAGTTTGATAGCACTGCGCTGGTTAGAAACCGGAATTAATCAGCGTTAATTGTTTAATTGAAATTAAAACCAATGTCTCAGAGCTTAATCTCTACTAAGTAGGTTTAGCAGAGTTTAGCCATTGTCAATTTTTTATCAAAGCTGGGGTTTGAAAAGCTTCTCTTCGCAGTATCAAAACAGAATAAAATGCCCGTTTTTGAACCCTGGGGATGACGCGATTTCAAGCGGAGATTGTTCATCCACGCATTTAGCAGCTGGGGCTATATCACTTATCGCGGTAGAAGAAATGGCCGGACATATTGTGCCGCGTCTTTGTGCCACGCTTCCAGTGCCGGCAGCCAGTTTTTTTTTAGTTTCTGCCTTCTGTGTGGGTCATAATGCTCCACTTGTTTAGTTTTGTTCCTGCATGCGTCAGTGGCAGCATAAATAAGCCACATTTGGCACTGCGCTTCGATAACCGCTGCTGCTTCGGCAACACGTTTGGCTGGATCCGTACCCTGGTGTCGCTGAGGTTCTATTCGGGAGAGGATCTAGCAACCCCGCCTACCATGCACACTTAGCTAGAATATATAGATGGACATATTGTGCCTGGCTTTTCTAGCTGCCTGTATGCACTATAGTTGTTTGCTTCACTTCAGTCTTAAAGATTGACTTGCGTTATCCTGTCTCGGTATGCATCAGCGGCGGCGCGTACGGCGTCACCATGGCCACATTTTTCGTTGCGCGTATAAAGCTGTTGCTGCTTCGGCCGGTCGTCCACCTGGATTCCTACGCTTGCGTTGTTGAGTCCGTGCTAGGGCGACGCGTTTTCCAGCTACGTCTACCACACGCAGCATGGTCGAAGATTTTACCGCGTGTATTATGCGGCGCTTTTCATCGCGCTTTTACCAGGTGTTTCAGGCAAGACTTTAAGTACTTCTCAAAATATGGGTTTTGAGGGGAAAATATGAATTTTCAGCATAGTATGTTTCTGGCGGGCGTCAGAAAAACGATGATTTATTTTAAGTAGTGAGCTGGTTAACTAATTTTTATCAATGAACTTTTCACTAGTGGTCAGGCGTCTAGTTGTAATTAGAGATTAGTAGCCGGTCATTAGCAATAGCCACATCATCCTTTAAAATTTCTAAATTACTTTCACCCTTTGTGCTGTGCCTCATTTGGCTCTTTTTACTATTTACATGCACTTAAAGGCTTTGTCTGCATGATTTTTGAAAGCGCATGTAATTTGGCACGATGTAGCCAAAATTTGTCGAGCCACAACGCCGAGGATAACGGCATTTTTGAAATTCTGAAAACTGAAGTGGTCATTACTAACGACAGGCTACAAATTTCGACCTGCAACCAGTTGCCTAACTTTGATAGGTAAAAAGTTTATAAACAGCAATTAGTAAACCAGCTGACTAATTAAGACAATTTACCGGCTTCCGAAGTCCGCCAAAACCTTTAATACTAAGACGCAAAAGCCATATTTTCACTCCAAAAAGCCTATTTTTAAAAGTTACTTAAAGTCGTCGCTGAAACACGTGGTACTGCCGTCTGCTCTTCGGTCACAGGAATCTGTGACCGACCGGCATCCGCTGACTCTCCACGGCGAAAACCACAGGGAGGATGGTTCTCGCGAGTGGCAGCCGCCTTCAGGTAACAATGGCGCTCCGACGCGATAGCGAAAACCTGGGACGATCACTTATGCGTAAGTCACGATCTGAAAGAGTGTGTCCGTATTCCCGCTGCGTGTGATCTAACGACAGCGAGCAGGAAAAGTTCTAACAAAAAAACTTACTAAATAAAGTACATGCTAACATTTCTCTAACATCTATTGACCGCGCCCTTGAACTAAGTTAACGTACGAAAGATGCGGTTAGCACTGTATTAAACACTGTTAAAGAAACGGGAGCAGCACTGAGGTTCACGCATGAACTGCCTGTGCGGGGTTCTTTACAGTTTCCAGACATTAACATCACTGTGGATGAAGGTCATGCATTTTGGCAATATGCACCGCGAGCACAGAAGGAGCTATTTCTTTATGCTTCGGCTCAGTCTAAAACTGTGAAACGCTCCATCGCCAAGCCTTGTATCAGCTCTTATGATATCGTGCTGTTATACCATGCAAGGGTGCTGTGAAAAGCAGGGTGGGAGATTACTTTCGGCAGGATTTTCAGACTCAGTCATCTCAGCGGTTGCTGAAGCCCTCTTACAGAATATGAAAGCCACAATGCTGCAGCAGCCACGTGAAAGCAGAAAAGCGGCTGTCAAACCTGAGGTAATGCATTATGTGCACATGGTAGCCCACCACTTCATAAAGTAGCCAACTAGCATGGCGTTCCGGTTGTTTTCTCGGCCCCAGGCAAGCTGGCGCAGCTCTGCGCGATTTGCGAGCGAGGACACGAGTTGTTTCCGCATCAAACATGGCAAGAATTTGACCAATTGCTGCGTCGGGGTGGTATGCGAAATACCGCTGTCATGCGGGAAAGCCTATGTGGGCCAAACAGGGCGATGCATCAATGAAATGGTAAGCGAGCATGCGTGGTTATTTAAAGACGTAGGTGGTGCGCACCTTTCTCAGCACTGCACTCAGCGTTATGAGTGCCCTCGAGCGGCAGAACATTCGCTACAGGTCAGATGCAAGTACTGCAAAATGTGTCATCCCCGGTTTCATGAAATAAAGATTTTAGGTAAAATCAGATACAAAGGCGAGGGAACAATTGGAAGCATTTCATATTAGAAAGAGAGGTATATTATGTGTTACCGATACGTCTACGACTCTGTCCAAAACAGAAATGGCATATCTTTCTTTTGATAGTGTTGTGTTTGTCCTCGTATTTCCCTAAATTTGGTGCGCTATCAGTGAATAAAGTTATTTGAAGTTAGCGCTAGTCTTGTGTGGTCCTTTCTCGTGGTCATCCTGGTAGAGCAATAGTTCTTTTGTTACAACGTGTACCATCTAGCCCCAACAAGAAGTTATTCTAAACCAGGAAAAGTTAACTCTGGTATTTCTGAGAAATTAATTTTGACTCCATTCAAACTTCTTTAGCGAAATATTGCAAAACAATTTATGATTACAATTTATTGCCTCAGCTACTAGTTCCTAGCGTGAATAAAAATTTGCTGTGTGAAATTGAGGCGTTTTTTACTCTATTTTTCTTTAATGTAATCATCTGCTGAGGAAGCTGGACAGACCGCGTGGTCAATCTAACGCACATCTGTTATTTATTGCCTTAAAAAAAGCTCACCATTTTGGCTGCTTAAGCGGCCTTGCTACTCAGAGTGTGCTTAGTGTGCGTCTACGAAGTCACTTTTTGAAGTGCGTGGCAATGGGGCACTCTGAGATCTTGTCCAGCTTCAACCTGGGATTAGAAAAATTTGGACATCAATATAAATTCTCCTGGCTGTGCATTTCATTAAAAAGTGTCGTAAGTCGCTGCATTTCTCTAATTCCAAAAAAGCACAAGACCAACACGAGCTGACTTCCGGCTGGTTATTTCTTTCTTATGCCCGGTATGCAAAGTGCTTCGCCTAAGAATTTACACAATTATAAAAAATCGGCATTTTAAGTTAGAAAACCGCTTTTTTCGACTTCTCTGCACTTTGCAGGCGTTCCTGACGTCTTTTCTGCTCTGGTCAGCGCTTGCTACCGATTGTTCACCAAGCCGTTGAGATTGCGTGGCATCGCCGAAACACC
The DNA here is from genome assembly GCA_030143305.2 of Amblyomma americanum. NCBI lineage: Eukaryota > Metazoa > Arthropoda > Arachnida > Ixodida > Ixodidae > Amblyomma > Amblyomma americanum. The sequence goes on from JARKHS020015059.1 coordinate 56,973, forward strand.
ACGCCGGTCCCGATACCTATGCTCCGCTGCACCCACCCAGACAGATGCGCCCATCCTACAGCGCATATACGTCACCTACGATGACGTCGGCACACAGCGCCTATATAAATTCCTTTCCGTGTGGCACCCTCTTCAGTGGGCACCGGAGTAGCAGCAGCAACATGGCCTACGTTCCGCCTCTCTGCACTTCGCAGGTGTGTAAGACTTTTCCTTGTACGCTAAGAGAAGCGATAATATCCGCTTGTTGCTGCTCCCGTGCCCACAAGTGCTTTCTGAAATTATTTGCGAGTGTTTTCATATGTCTGTGCTCTTACTTTGCTGTGGCGACATCGAATTCAATCCTGGACCTAACAGCCGCTCGGAATCCCATCTAGAAACACTGACATTTCCTGATGAACCCTCGGAACAGATGGCCGTTATTTTCAAACTTCTCAAGTATATTCAGATGAGATCTGTTCAGTCCTCTAAGTGTCAAATAGAATTGGTTGACGATGTTAAAGCAATGAAAGCTAGCAAAAAAATATCTAAACTATGATTGGCTGCATCCAAGAAAGACAACGCTCTTGGAGAAGAAACAGTGTTTTGATGACTTTGAAAAGCAGGTTACAGGTTTCCAGAAATATTGCATCGCTCATCTTGATTCTGTAAAATATCGCTTTAATTACCTACAGGACAGATCGCAAAGAAAAAATGTAATTTTTCACGATTTTCCTGATTATCGGGAATCATGGGAGGAATCTAAATTCCTTATCGTAAACATGTTAACAAATCTTCGCGTCAATTTACCTGATATGGCAATTAAACGCCTTCATCGTCTCGGTTTGTACTCGCCTAAGAAATGCCATCGCATGATTGTAAAATTCAGCCACTACAAGAAAGAGAGAGAGACAAACGGAAAGGCAGGGATGTTAACTAGGCAGCGCCCGGTATGCTACCCTACACGTAGGAAGGGGAACGAAGGGAGAGATAGAAAGGGGAGAGAGCAAAGGGAGATGATCACTTTTCCACGTAAAAGAAAAAATGTTGTCCGTACGTCATGAACTAAAAGGACAAGACATAGCAATATCTGATGACTACTCATCCGCCACCCGACGTGCTCGTAGTAAACTGATGCAAAGAGTTTCCCGGGAACACCCCTCTTTCATCTGCGTTACAACAAATTATCGGTGATCAAGAAACTCTACATGTACGACCCCGTGAATGACCGCGTGACAGAATGTGCCTCACAAACAATACACGTTGATTCGCAACACAGCACTTCATCCCCTGGCACTGCGTAGCGAGGCGAGAGGGGCAGTGGTAGTCGTTTATCCCCCGTATCAGTCCAGTTCACTAACCTTCGAAGCATTAAAAACAAACACGACTCGTTCACTTATGCAATAGACACCTCTCACCCTGATACCATTGTACTTACTGAAACTTGGCTACATGCGCATGTTCGTGACCAAAATATTTTCTTAACCGCTCATCACTTTTTTGTTCATCTCTGCGACCATACGTTAAAGGAAGGTGGCGGTGTTCTTCTGGCTATTAACAAACACTTACACTATAAGCATATTAGCATTGCTCTAACTTGGACGTAGTATAGGCAATTATTGAAATAAATTTTCAAAAAAATCATAATTGGCGCATCCTATCGTCCTCCTACTCAGCTTGCCTCCTTCGTTGATGAATCACAAATTGCAATCAACATCGTCATAACCCGCCATTCATTCTTGCCCCTGTTTTTGCTTGGCAATTTCAATATTCCAAACATCGCATGGAATAACGAACTCATTATCATACACCCTTTTTCTCCGTTAGCAAAAGATTTTATCGACTTGTGCGCATTATTGTCTTGCAGTCAACTCATACCACAGCCTACCAGAACCACACCACATCCTACTAGTACTCTTGACCTACTGCTTACATCTCGGCCCGATTTTTTTTCCAACGTGAATTATTTAACTCCCCTGAGCTACCAATCTCTTGTTACTTTCAACATCAATATTTCACGGCCAAAAATCAGGAAGAAAACCAATACCATTCGGGACTACAAGAAAGCAGATTTTGATTACATTAACAAAGAGTTGTGTATATTTCATGATACTTTCCTCACAGATTTCGACGACCGCAGTGTGCAAGCGAACAGGGACCTGTTTACTACGAAAACCACTGAATTACCAGAAAAGTTTATCCCCACATGCACTGTTTGCGCTAACGGTCACGCTCCCTGGTACAACACTCAAATCAAGCGCTTATCTAACAGAAAAAAAAGTTCATACATATCTGCTAAAACATCTGCTAACAGTGCAAAATGGGCAGCCTGTAAACGTGCATCTAACGACTACATCACAGCCCTTAAGGGTTAAAAAGATAACTTTTCAAGAAACATATTGCCATATATGCTTTCTACTGACACGAGAAAGTTTTGGCGCACCATTAACCCAAAGCATGACGACATAATAACACTTGTTGAGGACGATGAAAACGTCATCCCGCCTGCCGATTCTGCATTCATCGTTAATGAGTTTTTACACGCAACTTTTTTAAACACACCCATGCCACTTATCCAACTACACATTCTTACAACTTTGCTGTAATGTACCCTTTATCCCTTTAACCAGTCGGCGTAGAAAAAGTAATCACAACACTGAAACTTTCATCTGCTCTTGGCTGTGACCTAATTAATCCAAAGTTTCTGCAGAAAACTAACTCATATTGTTCCGTTTGTAAGGAAGACGACAAGCATACGCGCGAGCCTCATGGCCATCGCCTGGTGCACGCTCCTGGCTGGACTAGCTGACCTCGGACTGCTGTTGGCCCTGCTCCCGTTAAGAAGCTTCTCCGAATAATCCCCACCTTAAATTTGGTAGAGGTGCTGGATAATATCCTCTCGCCCTGGAACTCCGCAACTGAACGCTATCCCCTACCGCGATGCCTAACCACCAAGCTGTACAAGTGAGCCTGGCCGCCGTCGTCTGTGCTGGTTATCTCTGCCAGCGAGACCCCGCTATCTTCAGTGGCACTGACGACATTATGTTGAGGATTGGCTCACATCGTGCGAGAGGGTGAGCGCATACAACAAGTAGGACGCGGAAACCAAACCGAACAATGTGATTTTCTGTCTCACGGGCGTGGCGAATCTGTAGTATCGGAACCACGAGGCGGACGTTACATCATGGTCTGTTTTCAAAGCAAACTTCTCAGGGGTATTCGGCCGCCCGGCAAACAGAAAACTCCGTGCCGAACAGCGCTTGCGTGCGCGGTCGCAGCAGATAGGCGAGAACTTCACGAGTTACATCGAGGATGTCGTCGATCTGTGCAAGAGGGTGAACGCTCAGATGCCCGAAGCCGACAAGATAAGGCATATTCTCAAGGGCATTGATGACGACGCCTTTCAGATGTTGTTGGCGCCAGACCGGCGCACCGTCGCGGAAGTCGTCATTCTATGTCAGACCTGCGATGAGCTACGCAAGCAGAGGGCTGCTGACACGCGAACGCACCACGAACGTCGACTCGCTTGCTGGCCTGAACGATGCAAGAGACCAGTCATCGGTCCTGCCGCACATCAAGAGCTTCATCCGTGAAGAAGTTACTCTGCAGCTCTCGCTCATTTTGCGCCATCAAGAGCCATCACACCACACATAACACCGAATCTGCGGCACATCATTAAAAACCGGTCGCTGAAGCTCTCCCGAAAGCCCCTCAGGCCACACCTCTCGCGGCCCCGTTGATATATGCTGACGTTCTTGCGCGACCTCGTCCACCTACCTATGCTCCGCATCCTCTTCCCGTTCGAGAGCCCGCTGCTTTTATTCCGCCGCCAGCTCATCTGCGAACCCCCCGGGGCACGCCTGATAATAATCTACCGCCTGCTCAACTGGGAAACTCCTGGCGCACGCCTGGCACCCACCGGATCTGCAACTTCTGCGGCTTGCCAGGTCATGTAGCGCTGCTTTGCCATCGACGCATGAACGTCTCACGACGACCTCCTGAAGTTTCCGGTTACTGGTCCCAGCGTCAGTACTCACCTCCTGCTGAGCCGTCCCTAAGCCATTCTCTGTCTCCATCTCCACGCCTTCTCCACGCCGGCGCTCCATCTCTCTAATGCGACGGCGTCCCTCGACCACTCAAGAGGAAAACTAGGTGCCGCAGTTCCTGACGCGAAAACTGCGCAGTCGTCGAAATTTGAAAGGCCTCATTTGTCTGCCGCTAATTTAATTGAAGTTTTTGTAGAGGGCGTATCTGTGATGGCGCTTGTCGACACCGGTGCTGCGGTTTCTTTCATGGATGCAGCGCTTTGCTGACGTTTGAGGAAAGTTATGACGCCCCTTTCTGGCCTATCGTTACAAACTGCATGTTACGAGCCGTTAGCAGCGTGTACTGCTCGTGTAGTCATAGAAGACATTTTATATTTGGTTGAGTTCATCGTTCTGCCGTCATGTTCGCATTCGATCATCTTGGGCTGGGACTTCATATCGCTACACGGCGCGGTCACCGACTGTGCTCAGGCGCAAGTAACGCTCTCTACGTTGCCGAATCCCGTGCCAGAGACTGAAATTTGTGGCGTCTCTGTTTCTGCCAAATCTTTTGTCGCCGACAGTACCGATATTCCATCGTGCTCTTCCGTGATTGTGCTTCTCTCCTGTGCTTGTGTTCGGGATGCCATTGTTCTCTTCACGCCGTCTCCTTTTCTGCGCCGCCATTGCCTGCCGCTGCCTTATGCCCTGCTCACTTTCTCCGCCGGCCTCACCGCACTGTGGGTCTTCAACCCGTTCTCAAACCCCTTCGCTTTGCGCCGCGGAGAATGCGTCGGCACCGTGCAGCTCTTTGATTCTGTTTTCAACAACCACGACGCTGCCCCAGAATCACCGCCGGTCGCCATGGACACCCTCCTCTCGCCTACTCGTGCCCCCGCCCCGTTGTTAGCCCCCTATCCCTTCGCTCTATTGACGCCACTCTACCTCCAACTCAGCGAACCCAGCTTATTGAGCTTCTTGAGGAGATTTGCTCCTCCTTCGATTGCTACCAACGCGTTTAAGGGCGCACGTCGACTGTCGAGCATCGCATTGACACCGGCGCTCATGCCCCTCTGCGACAGCGCCCATATCGGGTTTCCGCCACTGAACGACGAGTTATTGAAGAACAGGTGGACAATATTCTTCATCAGAGCAGCGTTATTCAGCCTTCCACTAGCCCCTGGGCCTCCCCGGTTGTCCTCGTCAAGAAGAAACATGGCTATGATCGATTTTGCCACGATTACCGCCGCATTAATAAGATCACACGCAAAGACGTCTACCCTCTGCCCCGTATTGATGACGCTCTGGACTGTCTACAAGGCGCGGAGCTCTTTTCTTCCCTCGATTTGCGCTCTGGTTATTGGCAGGTCCCAATGGCAGCTGCAGATCGTGGCAAAACAGCGTTTGTGGCCCCTGACGGCCTCTACGAGTCTACCGTCATGCCTTTAGGCCTGTGTAACGCTCCTCCTACTTTCGAGCGAATGATGGATACCGTTTTGCGTGGCCTCAAGTGGAAGACGTGCCGGTGCTACCCGGACGATATCGTTATCTTTTCACCCGACTTTTAAACGCATCTATGTCGCCAGAAAGACGTCTAGACATGCCTCACAAACGCAGGCCTGCAGCTGAACATAAAAATTTATGTTTGCAGCCCGTGAACTGCCAATTTTAGGTCACGTTGTGTCGAAAGACGGTGCACGCCCTGACCCCGCGAAACTTCGTGCCGTGACTGAATTTTCCAAACCTTCCAACACTATGTAACTTCGAAGCTTCCTAGGGTTCTGCTCTTATTTTAGGCGTTTCATTCGCAGTTTTGCCTCAATTGCTGCCCCTTTGACTCAGCTGCTCGGCGCCAATGTCGATTTTTCGGCTTCGTCACCCGCATGCGACGACGCCTACAACTCTTTGCGTCGTCTCCTCACGGCACCACCCATCTTGCGCTATTTCGGCCCTGCGGCCCCAACTGTAGTACACATAGACGCCAGTGGCATTGGTGTCGGTGTAGTGCTCGACCAGCGCATATATGGATCCGACGAATATGTCGTCGCCTATGCCAGCCACACACTTACCAATGCAGAGTCTCACTACTCTGTGCCTGAAAAATAGTGCCTAGCCATTTTGTGGGCCTTAGGAAACTTTCGCCCTTACGTGTACGGCCGTCCTTTTGACGTCGTTATGGATCATCACACCCTTTGTTGGATTTCTTCATTGAAAGCCAACACGAAAGATCCTTTCACGAAAGCTCCTTCCGGCCGCCTGGCGCGATGGGCGCTGCGTCTTCAAGAATACAACATCCGAATCGTGTACCGGTCGGGCCGCAAGCATCGGGACGCCGAAGCCTCGTCATCCTCCCCGCTTTCCACCGAACTTGTCAGCCTCTGTGAAATCGGAGCCCCTACGCCGTCTCCCACCATCAGTGACATGCCTTCTGAACAGCGCAAGGATCCCTGGATTTGTGCTCTTCTCGACTTTCTCTCCGAGCCATCGGCGGTTACACCTTTCCGCGCGCTGCGCCGTCAAGCTTCCCATTTTGAGATCAGAGATAACCTGCTTTATCGCCGTAATTATCATTCTGATGGACGAAAATGGCTCCTCGTCATTCCTCGCCACCTCCGGTCCTATATCTGCTCATGTTTTCACACTGACTTACAATGCGGTCACGCAAGCATTTTAAAAACTTACAAGCGCTTCTGCCTCCGCTACTACTGGTGTGGCATGTACAATTTTGTATTGAAATACGTACGCTCGTGCCTCGACTGCCAACGCCTCAAGACTCCCACTACTCATACTGCTGGCGAGTTGCAGCCACTATCTTGTCCTCCTCGCCCTTTCGACCGCGTTGGGATTGATGTATATCGGCCCCTCCCGTATACTGCTTCTGGCAAACGATGAATTATTGTTGCAGTCGATCACCTCACGAGGTATGCTGAAACCGCCGCGCTCTCAGCTGCAACGACACAGGATGTGGCATCCTTTCTTCTGCGTCGGTTCATCCTTAGACACAGTGCCCCCCGAGAACTCCTCTGCGACAGAGGCCGTGTCTTCCTATCTGATGTCACCAAAGCTCTGCTCTGGTGAGTGCAACGTCATCCATCGGACTTCTACCGCTTACCACCCTTAGACCAACGTCCTCACTGAATGCTTTAACCGCACTCTGGGGGACATGGCGGCTATGTACGTCGGTTCGAACCACACAAACTGGGACCTTATTCTCCCGTATATTATGTTCGCGTACAATACTGCTACGCAGTATACAAAAGAATTTTCTTCTTTCTTCCTCCTTTATTGCCGCCATCCCTCCGTTCCCATTGATACTGTTCTCCCCTACCTCCCTGACGCATCTGAGTGCACCACCGTTTCCGAAGCCGCCAGGCACACCGAAGACTGCCGCCAGATCGCCCGGTCGCTCACGACAGCTACCGAGTCCCTTCAAAAAATGTGCCACGATGAAGATAAATGTCCCCAGCATTTCTCGCCCGGCTCTCTTGCCTGTCTGTGGATACCTCTCCGTACTCCGGTCCTCTCCAGGAAATTGCTTTATAAATATCAAGGGCCATATCGCAACTTGGAGCAAAAATCTCCAGTCAACTATATTGTTGAGCCCCTCACGCCGTCACCCGATCTCAGACGCCGCGGCCGTGAGACTGTCCATATCTAGCGCCTCAAGACATACTACGACCCCGCTGTCTTGTCCGCCCCTTAAGTTGCCAGGATGGGGGCCATTGTAAGGAAGACGACGAGCATACGCGCGAGCCGCATGGCCATCGCCTGGTGCACGCTCCTGGCTGGTCTACCTCATCTCGGACTGCTGTTGGCCCTGCTCCCGTTAAGAAGCTTCTCAGAATAATCCCAACCTTACAAGTTATAGTTTCAAACATTTTCCAGCAATTCAGCAATGAGTATTTTCTGATGTTTTATGTTTCTTTTTTCTTCTCTTTTGGCTTGTATTTTTTCATGTAAGAGCATCATTAGTCACTTCTGATGGGTGATGGTTGACTGGAGCTTAGTCAATCCGCAACAAAGCAGCTTTTTTTTCTTCATTCACCTTTTTTCACTGTATTTACTTATGCGAAAAATGAATTTATTTATTTTCTGAAAATTCGCTCTCCACTTTAGGAGGAAAGGGAAACGCAAGTGGCAGAGGGAAGACCAAAAGAGGGTGACAAGCGATGGGTGTCTGTAGGGAAAATGCAAATAGGGAAATCTTTATTTCATTGCATTTTGTGTAAAACCTTCATTAGTGACCTGCGCGACCACGGGTCGATATATAATGTGATGGTGAAACTAAATCGCATTTAGTTCAACGGAGTAAATCGGTTTTCATTTTTTTACTGGGCGGCTATCGGCATAGTTAAGCCGCTTTGAGCGCACGGGCAAACTACAAGATTCATGATATCGAATGGGACTGCAATTACAATACAGTATATATCTTACATCTTTACAGGTACCCCGTAACTAAGAAACGTGGCTCATTCATATTGCGAGTGCAGATTTGTGCCAGGAGTGAGTTTTTGAGCCTGAAGTCCGGCTTGTAATCATTCTTGGTTTCCAATTTTGTCAAGCCCCGGGTAAATGCATAATGGTTTGAACAAAGCTGTTATTAACTATCATGTCTGACATTCTAAATCATTCTCCAAATTAGACCATACAGTATCGGCTCTTCGGAAAGAGCGGAGCCTAATCATCGAAAATAAAAATGACAGCCGATTTCCGCAGTTGGAAGAAATGCGAATATGCAGGCTAGCACGGTGTGTTTGGCGATTTCTGCATCATTAAACATTGCTACGCTAGGCGTTTGTCGTGGTGTGTTTCTCTAATCGGCCGGCGTAGACGCTACTGAACGCTACGGTGCTTGTCTAGGTGTCTCGCCTACTACCTACTCACCGCGGCAGGTGACCCCAGCAGCAGGCTTAACAAAACACACAACGGCTATATGCGTCGAATGCACAATGTAAGAGCTAGCGCACTAAAAGTAATTTGGAATGGTGGGGATGATGATGATGGCGGTCTATTTCCAATACATCACATCCACAAAGCTACATAGATATCATCGTGTCTTATCACAGAGAGGCGCGGCTGGAGCTGTGGTCAAAGCTGTTGTGGATACGTGACGTGAAATGTCTTCCAGGTTGAGAAGGTTCCAGAATCGGCTCGTTCAGCGCCTACGCTGGGGAGAGATGATGCGTTTTGCAGACAGGTGAGTTTTATGGGCGCGCTGTGTGGTAACTCGATCCATGCGCACATGTTTCAGTCAATCTTCATTTGCTGGTTTGTAGCAGCATCTCACGTCGATGACTAAAAAATCTGGGGGAAAACATAACGTTTAGCACTTGCACTAAAAATTGAACAAACTAGCTACACGTAATCAAATACACGTATCAATCAGTACGTCTAAAACCGCGCCTGCTACTCTCAGCAAAACGTTCACTGTGTGCTGCGCGTTAAGAAAGTGCACATTCGTCTACCTAAGCCCCTAAATTTGAATTTAACAAATGTAGCTTTCTTTAGAACCTGACTTCGCTGCCCTGCAAACGACTCCTGGCAAACTCAGAAATCACAATCTTATCTACTCTCTTGGCTGAATAAGCAACAGCAGGCATTTCGCAGAACTAATCCAATAGAAAATGCATCGCCTGGAATTACCCGTTACTCGTGCTAACATTTGGCAACAGCCTCTTGTTGCAGCTTCAAATGAAGAACAGTACCCATGTGTGCTACTTACAAAAGAAAAAAAGCACGCAAACAAAGGAGAATCTAAGGCTGCAGCTTCGGTCCCTTTCTGTGCACTCGCCATATAACTTTCAAGCGCACTTTTGGATGAGAAAAAAAAGAAAACATTCGCTTTACTACTTGGCATGCAGGTGCAGTTCTTGAAAGACCGCATCAAGCCAGCGCAAATGTGCATTACCGGCAGAAATTTCTTTCGTCTTGACAACTCGCTCATCGTGTCGGTACTTATTAAGCTGGATTACAGCAAGTGAGTTTAGCTCTGGTTAAACCTAGAGTGACACGATAGCTACAGCCGGCCGACTGGAACTTGCTCAGTTGAATTGCAAAGTCAGTCTTTCGCCGCAACGTTTCGCTAAGCGTTCCTTCTTCATATTCGTCCCACTTAACACGGCGCATGCGTAAAGCTGTGGCAGCTCGGTATCGCCGGCAGCAGCAACTGCTCGGCACCACGTGACAAACCACGTGATCAGCCACGGCGCCGCACCGCCGGCCGCTGCTCCACACCCCGTAACCAACCACGTGACAGCGTGGTGGCGCTGCCACCACCACTGCGCCGCCACGCTGAAGTCTCGAAATGCTGCCGTAATGGAGCTTCGCGACAAAACGCACATTCATTCAGTGTGATCTCAGTCAAGTAAGGCTTTTGGATAAGGTAGTACTGAAGGATTATATAGAATTTCTCTAAGCACTCAGCTATTTAGCGATTGCTGAACCAGTTCAAATTAAGCAAAACATGTAAAGTCAACATAAACATATGTTGACTTCCCTGCCCTGTGTCGGCCACTTAGCCGATACAGCATGGTCGGCCGCTAGCTAGCATGGTTTTAGCCCTGGTTTTGCACGGTTTATGTTGTGTTTATATGGATTTGCTTGATTTGAACTTGCTCCTTTCGGTTGACTTATCATAAGATACAAGTTTGCGTGATATTGCTTCATCTTACTCTTATGCTACAGTAGAACTGGTCATTCTCTAAGTTCATAATACGTGGGAGTCCTCATACAACTCCCGGTGCAGTTGTGCAGCGGCTAAGCAAGGAGTCACTACCCTGCGGCGGCAGGTGCTGCCACCGGTGGTGCTTGTGAGGCATAGGTTTCTCATTCCGGGTAACCTCTCGCGACCAATCATTAATTGAACTGCCACATGCCACGATGGGCAGTTTGCTCACTACACGGTGGGCAGGTTGCCACCTGGCCACATGTTGGAGATACCTTCACAGGGTAGTGGAGAAGCTGCTGATTTAGGACTTGTCATAAAATTGATCTAATCTTTAAAGTGAGAGTGATTAGTGTAGAAAGGCGGGCAAATTGGCACAGATTGATGGAAACAAGCAGCGCGATGAACAACACAGACTAGAAGGGAAGACGGGACAAGCGCTGACTTCAAATGAGCTTTTTTACCGAAAAAGCATAATACACACGTGAATACGGAAGACCAGAAACTTTGGCAAAGTGTGGTCGGGAACGGATCTCGAAAAATCAATGCACCTCTCCCACGGCCCCTGTTGTTCCGTCGTGCTACTTCATGCGGCTGGAGGACAGAACACAGGAGCGAGCGTCTCAGCGCTCTCAAGTAGGCTAATTGCTAATGAAAATGCTCAGCAGGAGCTCATTGTGTTGCGAGCATCGCAGCAGTAGGGTGGTTGGGGCGTAAAGGGTTTTCACGGAGGAGACCCTTGCCGCCCGCGAAATTTGATGCGGAATATGGTCAATACTCAACACAAAAGGTGTCCGCAAGACACAGAGGTAGTGATATGGGAGAAGCGCGGCGCTATACCAACTCGCGTGAACGGAAGCACACGGCTGCGGTGGTGGGGCAGTAGCTACCTTAGGGTAGTGGACATGCCCACGTGGTGAGGCTTGAAATTCGCTCGCCTGTCCGGAGGCGCTTTGAGACGGAGGGAGGCGACCGAAAGCGGCTGGGCCTGTGAGAATGATGTGAAAATGAGTGCGGGGCATGTGTGGAGGCGCACCCTGATAGCGGCGAAAGTAGGTCTTCCGAATCGTAAAGCGGCAGCGGGTAGTAAAAAACGCACTACTCTGCCAGGATGGGCGCGTACGCTTAGTAGTTGCACTACAGCTGCGCGAACTTTTGTAGCGAGAGCTACACTGGGCTACCAGTCGAGGATTTCGCGGTGGCCGGGAGAGGACAGTTGTGCGCGTGCGCTGTTACCATGGCAACCTGATAAGAGCAGCAGGTGCGGCGTGCGCTTTGCCGCGGCCGCGTGCCCGCTCCGCCGTCGGAGGCACGCGTGACGTCCCGCGGATGAGCAGTTGTGCGCATGCGCCGATACCATAGTAATAAGAGAGACTCCACTGGTTCGCCGCACGCTTTGTCGCTGCCTCGCCGCACTCCGCTCTATCACCCGAACCGCGCGTCGCGTGCGCAGCATTAAATATAAAAAATGGGCAGTGGCTTAGCTCCGCTGTGCCAGGATATACGTAGCGAAAGCTATAGCATATCTTGGTTAGCCTTGGTAAATCTTGTTTGCAAGACCAGGCTAGTCTGGTTGTTTGGCTAGTTGTCACGCGGTTGGTCACGTGACCAGTTACGTGGTTGGTTGGTTATGTGGTGCAGTGTGACCACGGTGGGAATGCGAGCATGGCGAAACTGTGAGTTCGTGGCCAATGTAGCTTTCGCTACAAAAGGCGGAGATATAATGGGCGGCTGTATCGCAATGTTTGACGTGGATGCTGAGAAGGACATGGAACCAGCCGCTGCTAAATGGCGGTATAGACAAGAGAATAACTCTTCCCATGCTGAGGTTGTCGCCTGGCACTCGGCTACTCAACAAAGCGAGAATGAGCGTAACGAGGTGAAGAGAGCAGCGGAGACACCCGAGCAGAGTGAGTAACGGCTTGCCAAACGGAGATGTCAGACTGCCGAGAGTATTAAACGGCGCATAGCCGCCGAGATGGAGCCCAGTGTCATTGCTAAACATGCAGTGACCACAACAAGCACAGCCAGGGAAACATACCTCTCGCTACGTGTATCCTCGCATAGCCCAGCAAAGCCACTTTTAATCTAGTTACTTTCGTACGTCGCTGTTTCGTTTATTAGGATCTAAGCTGTAGTTTTGCCATTGAATATGAATACCGTATCTATGACTGGCTTCCTATGTTTTCAGGCAATTATTTCTCATATATACTCATAGAAATGATAACGTCGTTTTTTGTCATTTTTCTTTGGTTGGTCTCCTTTTGAAACTTAAAGAAATTTGTTTGTTGCACCAGACAGACCTACGTCGAATGCTTTCTTTCGAATCTTTAGCAGGAAGATTTAATCTATCTTGCGGAAGGAGAAATGACATATTACATTTTGCCGCTTTCAGTTCATATTTTCTGAAGTAATTCGTTTTCGTGTGTCCTGTATTCGACTGTAAAGACAATTCTTCCGTGGTTTTCAGTGTTGTTTTTCATAAGAACAAGGATACTTAAGAATCAACCTGATGAGAAAATATTACCGGTGGCGAATATCCAAAAGACGTATAAAATGAAAAAAAGGCCCTAATAACATACGTTTGTAAAAACAGATGACGCCGCACGGTTCATGGCACAATACTCATAAAGATTACGCTTGCCAAAAGAAATGTACCATATATTTATTTCAACCGAGGGTGTAGTTATGTGTGAAATAATAATATACAAATGACCTCTCTACTTTTATCTTCGTGCTGACTAAAGCACCAGACACTGTCGGCGCCAATTTCTCCAAATATTGCATTGGCAATAATGTGGATGGTAATTTATGATAGTAAATAATAGGAAGAGAAATAATATTGCATTTATGTTATTATGTGTATCAAAATGCAGTTTGTGATCTCTACCGCGCATTCCGACTGCGACCGTCGACATTCATGGCACGTTGGGAACCACTTAAAAGTGAAATTAGCGGAATTCAAAGTGTCAAAGCAAATTGTTTAAGTTTCTTGCAGCTTTAAAAAAACTTCTCCAGTGCCGCAAAAGGACTTAGAACAGAAGCTTTATTAAAGAAAAACAGCTACGTATAGCACAAAAAATAATTCTGTTTTGATGAATAGGCGTTTTTTAACCCCTATTATCACAATGACGCTAACAGGCGGGACTGGAAAATGAAAAAAATCAGAAGCGGTCTTGAGAATGATTTTTTGGAAAAACATAAGCGTTATTACGTCTTTGTGTTGAAATCGGTCTCCTTGCTGAATTCCAGTGCGCTAAAAAAAGAGCAACGCCAACTTGTTGAGATTGCTGCCGTTTGGAACACCAGAAAACCGAGTTCCAGAGAGCATCGAATCATCGCCCGCATCAGCTCCAAATATTGATCACTGTGGTTTTCAGTTTGAATATCAGTATCATTCTCTTACTACTATTGCAGTAAAAGGATATGTAAAATGAGAGTGAACGAATGGCAGAATTGAAGGCGAAAAAATGGAAATTTCGACCGTACATTTCCGCACGAAGGAGCAGATAAACATCAGGCTTACTGCCTGATACTGCAATGTATAATATTCGACTACCGCCAATCTCTCCACGATGCAGTGCCTTATTGACACAACTCCATAGTAAAAGAACAATTGAAAGATTGCTCAATGCTGAAGGCGTGACTGGAGACAGCAGAAAACATAGCGCAGAGCTCAAGCGATTTCATTGAAAATCTTAGGCAAAGAATATAACGAAATGAACTTGGTGCCGGTGATGGAAAAAGTTTTTTTAGGCGCTTGTCAAGCGGAGAATGTTTATCGCTGTCGGCCGCGCTAAATTTTAGGTTTACACCGAACATTCCAGATAAAATTGACAAAATGCAAAAGCCAATCTAGAAACTCCTGCCAAGAATGAATGAACGGGGACAGAAAAAGATAACGCTTCCCTTCATTACCATCGATCTAATCCTTGGCATGTATTTCTTTTACAGGTGGTGTTTTTTCTCCCGGAGCTGAGCATTTCCCTTCCGCATCCATTAGTGCAGCAGATTAGGAAAATTATTACATCGTACTGGTGACTCCTTTCGTAAAACCACGTGAGCATAATATTTCACCTAATGGCATACAAAAAGAAGGCATATTTTACCTGATGGCATACGAATACAAAATGATAAAGCCGTGTGTTGGCGGCTTTCAGTGTTAACAGTGTGACGCTTCGGGGCAATATCGAAATGTCCGCGGAATCCAACTGTCAATAAAGCACGACATCGTAGAGAGATTGGCAGTATTCGATTATTATAACTGTCCTTAATTTTAATTAGATGATTCTTTACGTAGTGTGGTGGTTATTTGGTTAAGCATCTTAAGATACTTAGTAGCTTGTTTCAAAGCAGAATCCGCTGTGGCTTCAATGCGAACCATCTTAAGCATAGCAACCTAAAGCGGTCGTTGGTCAACTGTTTACGGGAAACTCCCAAATTTTCAAGTTGGAGTAGGTTTGTAAAAAGAAATTTGGGTGCATGGTGGATGGAAGTGAGTAAATACTCTCTGATCACAAAGAGAGTATTGTGCTGCCAGAACGAAGGCAGGCTAGACTACGCTTAAATAAGTGCGTTATTTGCATGGTGGCAATGTACTCAAGCTTCTAGGTTGCACTAAAGCTTAGCATTGCCATTTAATACATATCGAATTTCTTACAAGTTAAATTACGTTGCAATCCCCTTCGAGTACGAATATCTAGGTAGAACTTCTGGAGAAGAGTAGCGGGCAGCCTGTACTAGTAAGGAGGTATGCGATGTAATGAGGTATGATATCTTTTTCCGCTGGAGGGGAACCAGGATTGACAAAACAGTGTTGAGAGTTCCCAACAAGGATTTAATAAAATGTCTAGCATTCAAGCTGGCAGGACAAGAGACAACATCGTGTTTCTCTTCAGTTCCAGCACGGCACACAGGCAAGCTTACATTTCGGACTTTTGTCGAAACAGCAGACAGTATCGCCCTTGTCTCATGATATTCTCAGGAATTATTCGCCTTTCTAGATGAAACCAGACAATATCCGTATGTTTTTATTCAGATTCCGAATATGTACTATGCCGCTCATCAGCTGAAACTGACAGACCCTTTGCTTGGAGTCCTCAACATTTACCTCTGCTCAACAGTTCAGTTAAGGCTGAAAACTAATGTGTGCCAAGAAAAAGGATTTGTAGCCGGGTCTCTCGTCGAACACTACAGCTGGGACGTACGCTTTCTACCCTCTTTACACGGGCAGCCCTAACCGTGGTTAAGCTTAACTGCAGTTAAGGCGGTTAACCGCTGTTAGAGATAACTGTAGTTCACGGCGCTTACACACAGTTTAGCCATCTCGGTTAGTGCGACGAAACAGATCACGTGATACTCGCCTCAGTGAGGTTAAAACGTCACGTTCTGAGGCGGATTTTTAAACAGGGCTACGTTGAAAACAACACATAAGAGGAAAAACGTTGTTTCTTGTGCTAAGGCCTGCTTAAAAACTTTTTTTTTGTGCTTGTGGCTGTCGTTAGCCGAAATCTAACAAGAACTTCTAAACAATGATCACACTCGATTTCGTAGTCGACTGCGCGTTCTACTTTTGCTATTTTGGCCTTTTTTTCCCACATCACTGCTCGCCTGCTCACTGTTATCGTTGTTTTTTGTCGCGGCTTTTCTTTCACAGTGAGTGCTGTGCGCTATTCATTTGCTTGTGCAGTTAAGATCCTTCGGACATTTTGTGTGTCAAGCGTATGTTGGCCCTTAGCAGACCTTTCGCGAACGAGGGCGACGCATTTGTTTTGTGCTGCGTTCGTTGCGCAGCAGATGCTAGCGCTAAGCGCTGAAATTGTCATGCTTGAAGAGACGAGGAAGCGACATCGGGGGCGGCCGAAGCTCTTTTTGTTGGCAGCGGCGCACCTGCCCGTCCATGAGCGAAATCCGTCGTCGTACCCGCGCCCAGACTCGTGGTACGATACCACGCTTCCGCACCTTCCGGACAGCGGACTCCGAGAAAGCTTTTCGATCAACCGCGGCACATTCCGGTACACGGTGGCTGTTCGCCCAAGCATGAGCCGGTAAGATACGAACGTGCGGAAAGCTATTCCGTTGGAGAAACGCGTGGCGATCGGCTAGTACCGCATCGCAACATCAGCAGAAGCGAGGAGTGCTGCCAACTTGTTTGGCGCGTGCACTGCGTCAGTTATTTTAATATTGCACGAATTTTGCAACGTGGTCCTTGAGCAGTTGGATGCACGATTTGTGCATTTCCCAACACCAGCTGTGCTTCACGGGCACATGTGTAAATTCACAGCAGTCACTGCGTTAGTTAATTTAATATTTCACGAATTTTGCGGCGTGGTAGTGGAGTAGTTGGAAGCACGATTTGTGCATTTCCCAGCACCAGCTGAGCTTTACAAGCAAATGTGTCAACTCACAGCAATCTGTGGTTTCTCTCAAGGTGTCGGTGCAGTGGGCTGCTGTCATATCGAGGTGTGCCCGCCAAAGCAAGAAGCTGCCGACTACTACAATTATATGGGGTGGTACAGTGTCATCTTACTTGCTGTCGTCGACCACACATGCACGTTCCTATGCATGATTGCTGGGAGCCCTGGTAGGAACAATGACGCGGCAGTGTTTCAGAAGTCTCGACCGCCAGCTACTCTGGCTAGGGAGCTGTTCCGACAAGAAACAAAAGTCATTGAAGGTGTGGAAGATGGCACAATTCTTCTTGGTGATCAAACTTTACCCTTGCAGACGCACGTGATGAAGCTGTTCCCCTTACAGACCTTTAACTACCGGCTGCCGAGTGCCGACCGTGTTGTCGAAAATGCTTTTGGACGTGTCAAGGCACGCTTTTGAATGGTGCTGAAGAGCCTTGAGTGTGAAATCCACAATGTCAGCTATGTGGTCCGTGCTGATTGTGTGCTGCACAGCATTTGTGAGTTCCCAACAAGGATTTAATAAAATGTCCAGCATTCAAGCTGGCAGGACAATACGCAACATCGTATTTCTCTTCAGTTCCAGCACGGCACACAGGCAAGCTTACATTTCGGACTTTTGTCGAAACAGCAGACAGGATTGCGTGTCGATCACCCTTTTTTCATGATATTCTGAGGTGTTGTTCGTCTTTCTAGAAAAAAACAGATAATATCTGTATGTTTCTATTCCTTTTACGAAGATGTACTATGCCGCTCATCAGCTGAAACTTTGAAGACCCTTTGCTTGGAGTCCTCAACATTTACCTCTGCTCAACTGTTCAGTTAAGGCTGAAAACCACTGAGTGCCAAGAAAAAGGATTTGTAGCCGGGTCTCTCGTCAAACACTACCGATGGGACTTACGCATCTCCGCGTGTGTAAAAAATACGAAATTTCTTCGCCAGCTAACCCAAATGCGCAAATCATACCATTTTTGGGTACGTGCATAGGTATGTCATGTTATGCTCCTTGCACGATGAAGATGCGGACAAGAATAGTTGTCACTCGCATGTGTCGAAGCCTTCACGAAGAACAGCCTTAAGTCGCGTTTCCTCTTGAGCTTTCCACAAACGATCCGATCATATTCTTGAATTTTTTTTGCGCCTTTTCTTCCATTACACTCGACACACTGCGAGAGCTGCAGAACTACGTTGGACTAAGTTTCGAAAACTGCGCTGGGAAAGTCATGGAAGCAGCAAATGGCTACAGACTTCAATGATCATATAGAAGCATACCGGCTTCAGGAATGGTATCACAGCTAGCATGAGCGAAATGCTCGGGAAAATGACAAAGCACACAAAGCAGTTAGAGAGCGAAGAGCTAATAACTTCGAACATGAAAGAGCTTGTTCCTAATGTTCCGAATTGTGAATGTGAGATGATTTAAAACATAATCTAAAGACTATTGCTGTACTGTCTGTCAAGAGCGCTGGCGTTTTAATGATAGTTGAAAGTGCGCCTTGTGTGGAAAAATCAACTGGTCATATATGTGGCTTGCAAGAAAGCACGCTGACATCCTATTGAAGTTCTCTAGACAGAGTAAAGGGCCACAAAACCTACGTCTTTAAAACTAGCGTAGAATAAGCGTATTTAGGTGCCCCGTTTCGGATAATGCGCGTTCGTTTTCAATCAATAAAATGCATCGTTCTCTTGAACTAAAGCAAATTGGCGCAAGCATTTTGCAGAAAAGATTACGCATATTTCCCGCCGCTCTGGGTAAGGATCTACAGTGCAAATTTATATAAGGACATGGCCATCTACAACAGACGTAAGGTGGTACTATTTGTATGCAGGTGAACCTTGATTTAAGAAATAAACAAATTTTGCACATAATTTATTGAAGGTGAATAGACCGTGCACCGAAATTGTTTCGCTTGCGCAAAGAGAGTGGGAGAGGGCAGAGAAGAAAGTTCCGAGTAGCAAGTCGACAGGACAAGATGCTATTCCCATTACGTTAATAAAGAAGCTGGACCAGAATCCAAGCAAACATTAATGAAGGTACTGAACAAAACAATACCAGATGGCAAAGGCCCTGATAGATGGTGATTGAATTTAGTTAACATGATATATAAGGGACCGGGAAACAAGTCTGACATAAAAACTTCCGTAACATAACAGTGACGTCTGTGGTTTACATAGTGGCCACAATGATTAGGATGGAGAGTACGGTGGAGAACGAGGGGGCGTTAGGGGAGCTATATAATGGCTTTCCAAAACAAAGGTGGTTGGATGACAATCTGTTTTCACTGACGCAGTGAATAGAGATTGCTGAAAAGGAACACAGGCCGCTATGGCTAGGATTTCAGGATATCAGGCGAGCCTACGACAACGTTATTCAAGAGGATTTGTGGAACATACTTGGCGCTTTGGAAGTTGAAGATCGAATAATATATATATATATATATATATATATATATATATATATATATATATATATATATATATATATATATATATATATATATAAGGTAATAGAGTGCTTATAAAATTGGGAAAAATGTATCAGGGTTTATAAAACCACAGCGGGCGCTTAGGCACTGATGTCCTCTGTCTACGTGGTTGATTTGTACCTACAAGGCTTAGAGATCGAACTAGAGAGGCGCGAACTGGGCTTCAACCATTCTTGTTTCAAACAAGGCGACCAGGTTAAACAGTCATTACCGGGACTAATAAACCCAGATTATATATATATATATATATATATATATATATTATATATATATATATATATATATATATATAAAAGTAACAGAGTGCTTATAAAATGGGCAAAAATGTATCAGGGTCTATAAAAATACAGCGGGCGCTTAGGCACGGATGTCCTCTGTCTCCTTTGTGGTTATGTTGTACGTACAAGGCTTAGAGACCGAACTAGGGAGGAGCGGACTGGGCTTCAACTATTCTTGTTTCAGACAAGGCGACCGGATTAAGCAGTCATTACTGGGACTAATCAACCCAGATTATATAGAGCTGGCGGCTGACAATAAGGAACAGTTGCAGAAGTTGATAGACATCTGCGGTATAGAGGGAGATAGATAAGGTTTCATGTTTATTAAGGAAAACCTGCAGTTATGATATTTAATGATGCGGGCGGCAAGCACAGGTTACAGGAGTTCACGCTAGAAGTAGTGGATAAGTACAAATATCTTGAGGTGTGGATAATTAAGGGTGCGGAGTATTTGACAAGTCATGAAAAATATGTAATAAATAAAGCTAGTAGTAATGTAGCTGTCGTGAAAAGCAGGACACTGTGGAATTACAATAGGTACGAAGTGGTAAGAGGGATCTGGAAAGGGGTGATGTTTCCTAGTCTGACTTTCGGCAATACGGTCCTGGGCTTGAGATCAGATGTTCAAGCAAGGTTAGGAATCAAACCGCGTGGCGTAGGGTGGCTAGCTTTGGCAGCACACGACAACACTCCTAATCAGGGGTACAGGGTGACATGGGATGAGCGTTGTTCGAGAGCAGAGAAGCTAGCAGTAAGATAGCATTTGAGGAGCGATTAAGAAAAACTGGGGAAGAGCAGGCACCTACAAAAGTTTTCAGGTACCTATACATGAGAAACATGTACACAACAAGGAGAAAGAAAACTGGAAAATTGACAAGCAAATGTCTGGACAGCAGTTGAGGGGCAAATCGGGAATTATCGGCTAAGAAAAACGTTAAAAAACAGAGAGGGCTCTGTCGAAAACAGGGATGCTGGTGAAATCGGCACTGGAAACATACAGGATCTTTAAGCAGGAAATTGCCAAAGAAAATATATATGATAATTGTAGCGAATACTCTTGTTAGAGGCAGGGACGAGAGTTTTGCAGAATCCGACATATAGAGCCAGGTACCGTGAGATAGACACGTTGTGCGGTTTGTCTCAAGAGGAGGAGGAAAGGGCTGAACACTTGATACTTTTCTGTAAAGGGCTGCACCCCAGAGTGGAAAGCAGCGGGGCTGATTTATTCAAAGCATTGGCGCTTAAGGACAGTGAAGGAAAAAATTTGCGGCGGTTTACACATGCAAACATGCAATGATGCGATAGCTACAGCAGGCCGAGTGGAACTTGGTCACGTAACCAACCACGTGACGAACCACGTGATCAGCCACGGCGCCGCCCAGACGGGAGCTGCTCCACATCACGTGATCAGCCACGAGACAGCGTGGCGGCGCAGCCACAGGGTGGTGGCGGCGCCGCAGGGTTGCAGCGCCGCCACAAGGGGGCGGCGCCGCCAAGCCGAAGGCTCGGAAGTATACCGTAATGTAGCTATCTAAAAAAAAATAGATTTTAAGCGTGTAGAAGTAACCAAGCGAAGGTTATCTGATTGGTAGCTAAAATGAAGACAAGAGGAGAATTTTTACCAGTCATGGCTAGGTGGCTTGAGCCACCGCCCGATTTAAAGGCTTCAGCATCCATCCATCCATCCATCCATCCATCCATCCATCCATCCATCCATCCATCCATCCATCCATCCATCCATCCATCCATCCATCCATCCATCCATCCATCCATCCATCCATTCATCCATCCGTCCATCCATCCATCCATCCGTCCAGAGTGCAAGGAAAATGAAAAAAATCAATTTACAACGAAGGAAGTATTGGCTAGATGGCGCAAGCTGCCACGCGACAAAAGGGTAAAGCCATTATTATCCGTCCATCATCGATAACAACAAGCCCGGGCTTTCGACATAACAAGATAAATCATGAAAAGAAAATGGGCATCTGTAGCACATGCACTCAGGCAAACTAGCAGCCGATGTACATTTGTTTGCAAGAAATGAATTCCACAAGAAAGTCAATGCAGGGGAAGATATCAAAGGTTAGGGCACGCAGATTAATATAGGAACCTTAAGGAAATAGGGCGGTTACAGCTGGGGACGCGCAGGACAGACTGAAAATCAGTGAACAAGGCTCCCGTGGGGGAGCCGAAACGTCATCCCATCTTTTCTTTTGGTTGGCGCCTTCTTCTTTCGTCATGGAAATCAGTAAGAGGCATTTCTCTTGCAATGGACGTAGCATGGTGATAACAGTGATGTACCGTTACGTTATCTTCGCATTATTTTAGGGTCTTGTGGCCTACGAGGTGCAAATGGTAGCCTTCATTTTCTTATCCTACCTTGCACAGATGGTTTGTATATAGCAGTTGTGGCAGTTGTAGAACGGTAGTTTTTTTTTAACCTTCCTCAAAACGCCCATTACGCTCACATATGCTGCAGAAAACCATAAGAGCTGTAAACAAAACAAATATTCGAAAAGAATGTTGTGGAATAAAATAACAACGGCAGTGCGATCGTCGTATTATCAATGATATTAAGGCTTTTGCAAATAATGAAATCGATCTTGATCCCGAGTCAATAACCACGTGAAGGTAAACGACCCCACTCGTTGTGTGCTGACAGCAGGATGAACAGCACGAATTTTTTACGGGCTCAAAATATATCCCAATTGGTCCTTGAAAAAAAATCAGCTAAAGCGTCCGCATGCTCTGAAAAGGCAGTTTGTCGTTATAAAAATGAAAGTATTTGCTCGAAGCAGTGTCTGCGCACAGCTGAGGAGAGCTGCTTGACGAACGCCCAGGCGCCGTTATATACGATAGCGGCCATCCCACATATGCAAGATGAATAAAATCAAGAAATACACAATTATTAGGTCGTAATAACAAGGCACAAACCTATTCACGTCTCTCCCACAAAACAAAAATTAAGGAAATTTTCGAATCTTTCCACTTCGAGTCCGTGCGCTTAGGATCACTTTCAACCTGAGCCGGAGAAAAAGCAGACCGTTTTTTTAAACTTAATCCGGCAGTAAATCAGGCGCCTGTTAACTTTTTAATCTGCCTCTTTTGGCTCCCGCTCTATAACTTATAGGGGCTCTGAAAGGGGCTCTGAAAGAGGCTCTAATAAAGTTGCAGTATGGCTGGATGTTAAAGCATGCCTATTCGCGAATACTGTCCAGCAAGAAATTTTCTGATGCGCTTTGTAGGATGCGCTTTCTGATGCGCTGAGTTATCTGTTGTCGAAATATGAATTTCGATGTCTTCGCGCTTTTCCCGCTTCTCTCGTCACTTTTAGCACGCTGGAAGGTCGGGGCTCCTCCGCCGGACCCACCGCCTGGGACGAAGGTAACTGACCAACCGGAGCTACGCGGCTCTTTAGCCGCGGACTTGTAGCTGCCTGACGTCTGAAAGTATCTAACCAGTAGCCACCTCTCAACATGTATACGCAGGTGCGAGCGACGGAGGCGGGTGCGAACATGGAAAAGTCGCCGAGAAGGGCTCGTGAACTTTCGCGCGTGATTGTGGGCCTTCTGCTGCTTGTAGAAGTGTATTAATTGGCTCAGTTGTTCATTATAACACAATGCAGTGATTCAACGATTTGATGTGCTTTCCTGGGAAGGTCTTTGGGAGCCCATTTAATGTTTTTCCCTTTGCTGATGACGTCGGAGCTCTAAGATTGATGTCCCGCGTAGGGAATGTACTAAGTGCTAGATTTCAGGGCGCAGCTGTCATGCTGCTGACATTAGACCTTCTAAAATAACTTTTATCATGTTGTTGCAGCGGAGGCGCAGGAAGCCTCACATTTTTAACAGGCGGCGTGGCAGTATGGCGAAAAGAGGAACATCTGCTCAGAGCGTCGTCATGAAATATCGATATCTTATTGCCACCATGGTCGAGGCGTTTTATTAGAATATGGTGATATTAACTAAATTCATCACCATGCCAGGCACTGCAAGAGAAAATCCTTCCAATTACCACTGTTATGCTTGAGCGGGGGGCAAAAGCGGATGCAATTTAAGGCGAACCATTTTATTGGATGGCATATAAAATAGGCAATGCGCCTCTGTATTGCATTGCACGGTAATAAGGGCAGGAACATGGCAAGAGTTTGGATGGGTCAACCTATTTTAGGTGTTAGGATATAATCAGGTGTAGATTGCAGGCAGCATGCCATGCCACTAACTGTAGGGTGGCTTTAAGAGGAATCCGAATTCATAAACGCAGATTCACTTCGCATACGGCCTGCACTGAAATCTAAGCTCTGATTTGTCGCTTCTGACGCCGTTCGCCAGGGTGCATTTGCTTATCCGCTTGTGGAAGAAGGTTTGCGAACAGATGAGTTTTTGACAGGTCTAGTGTTCTTATACGTGTATTTGTGCGTTAGTATTAAATTATTCCTCACGAACATAACACGACGCGGTTATTAACAAACATGGAGTGATTAATCAATAACTTAGCGGATTGGTCGGGGCAATTGTGATGTCACAGGGTCATGCGGCATGATCGAGTGCCGATTGTTCAAGGATGTGTGTGCGTCAAGAAGCAACGTGCATGGCCGAGACGGCCGGCGGTTATTAAAAAAAAGGCTTGGTGAGTCTTAAATAACGTGGCGTAGTTAATCATAAAATATCTCCTTGGTCTTGAGACACTGGCTATGTGAAAGGGTCACAAGACGTGGCCGAGAGCAGATTGGTCGGAGTAGTATGTGACTTCATGACAGCACTGGACATTGGCGAGCTTGTACTTGCGCTGGAAGTTAGGAGGTGTGCTGGTCACGTGATACGGCAGAGTCCAGCAACGCTCTTGGCAATATGACGTTACCAGTGCACCAGCCAACTGCTAGCGCACCAGTAAACTCGGCCATGTCAAGTGGACTCATCACGTCACTATCCCTGCTACCAGGGGCAAGGGCCTTGTAAAGCTGCTTGTAGCAGCTTTTTTGCTCTTGTCCCAGCATTCCTTTGTTACACGCGGAAGAATGCTGAATAAAGATTTGATTTGATTTGATTTTGATTTGAATCAGCGCTTGGCTACGTCACTTGTAAGTGTCGAGCTGAGTGGCAGTTGGCGGCTGAGCTTAGCTGTGTGCAGAAGTGCCTGGCAGCTCGCGTATCAGCTTGTAATGAGCCGGAATCAAAGCCGAATGCTGTATTTTTATTCCCCCTTCCTGGTAGGGCCCATTTAGTGCCTGCAGTATTTGTTCAATAATTAAGTAAATGACTCACTCCCTGCACACGTGCTTTAAACTGGAAAGAAACATATCGCTATGCCGTCCACATTACGGTCTCAAAAAGCCCAAGCATGATATTGGTGCATTCTATTCAGCCGACATTAATGGTGGCAAACTCGAAGGAAGGTTCGAACTGTTCTGTTTTTACCTTTGGCACACTGCGTCCACCCCGAAAGCGTGTATGTGCTCTGCTAACTACTGTCGGAGGCCGATCAGTTTTCTTAGTTTCACAAGATTGCTCCACGGTGGCTCAGTGGTTATGGCACTCGGCTGCTTAAATGATTACAGAAATAACATAAATACTACGTGACTACCTAATTCAGCGCTACCATGAAAGTGGAAAACATTTCTCCAGCTACAATTACGTGAGGCTGCAAATTATAGCGGCATTTGTAATAGCCATCAGTGTTCATGATTATGGTATACATCCTCAGTTAATTGCCGCCGACAACAAGACGAAGAACCTTTCAAGAGAAGTGTATTCATCAACCTTCGTTCTCATGCGCGACGTGAGACACAAGTTGGCAGTATTCCCGTAGACCTCCCGCCTCCCCCCCCCCCCCCCCCCCAAAAAAAAAATCGAGCGGGGCACACATTGTGAGCAGCACAACCGAAGCGAATTCGATGACAGGAAAGAGAATAATAAAGAAGTAGAGGTGTCTCAATGCTGAAATACCTCACGTGAAAACAAGGCGAAAACATTCCGGCACTTCTCGTTACTGCGTAAAGTAGTATATTATGCGGACGACATGCACGACCTCAGAACGGGATCGGTGTATTGAAGTTGGTATGGTCCGGTCCGCCCGGAAGTAGTAAGGGCCGTTGTACGATCGTTTCGGAGCGGGTTCCGCCAGGTCCGCATCGCGAGCGGTCCGCCAGTTTTCGGCCGCCAGTTTTCGGCCGCCAGGCGGACGTGAGGCGGAAAGGTGTACGATCACTTTGGCGCTTGCGAGCGAGGCGGATGGTCCCACCTTTCCGATCGGCGCGCCCGGCAGTGCTTGTTGTCTATTCGCGTGCGGCGGTACAGGCATGCATGCTTGTAGAAAAACACGCAGATATCTTGCAGTAGGAATAGCCCGTATTAACTGCGGCGTACTCGAGAAATTCTCTCCGTCAACGCTTTTTTTTTTTGCCGCAGGATTTTCGTCGAAGGCACAATCGTGGTCGGCTGTGATATGTGCGGGAAACGACATGTGGACCATTTATATCCAAGACACCGAAAAATATCGCGATCGCGTACTCTTCCTCGTTTGATCGCGATTTTTTCACAATGGTCGACGATTTGCGAAAATAACAGAAGGCTCCCCCTCTGAAAGTTAGGCTACCCTCCGGATTTCAGAACAACGACGCAATTCTTATTGCGAATTCTCAATATATATGGTCAGGCCACAGTACAGGCTGCTATCAACCGACCGTCATTATAACCGGGATAATCACGTTTTTCAAATAGTTCAGATTACATACTTAATATTTTAGTCAGTTATTCAAAATTACACACTGCAGTGTTAATGCACTGCTGACAGAGAAAAAAATAATGGCACTTGCAGCCTTTCTTAAGGGGCCTGTCACACTAGCCCGACACGACGCCGATGCAGACACGACAACGACACCGATGATCGGCCGACTGGGTCGGCACACCGTGTCTGTGGCAGACCAAGCTGCTGTCACACTAGGCCGACAACGACACCAACGCGTCCGACGAGCAGATGTCTTCGTAGTGTGACGTGCTTTGACGCCCGCGACGCCGGTAAACCCAGTCTGTCGACCGTGTCGACGCGAGATCGGTCGCCGAGCTAAAACATTCACCAGACACGAACACGATTCCGCTCTAGTGCTGCTTGTTTAAGTTCATAACTAGCTATGGGATAGATGAATGTCCAAAAAGTATCATTACTGAGGATCGTTGGCCAATGCCAAGGCGCTGGTTGAAGTGATAACTACGATACAAGCAAATTTCAGCCGCCAGCTACTGCTGCTGCTTCGTGCGGCTCGCCTGACGTCTGCTAGATCCGTTGAAGCAAATTTCAGCCGCCAGCTGCTGCTGCGACTTCGTGCGGCTCGCCTGACGTCTGCTAGATCAGTTGCTGAAGGCGTCGCGGAAATCGAGCATAACTTTTTTATTATGGGACAGGTTGGCAGTAAAGGGGTGACTAGAGAAGTTTCTTTATTACGGCGCTGGCTAGTTCCAAAGCGCCCTGAGCTGCGGCATCGATGCGAAACCAGCTAGGCTTAGCGACGAGAACGGCAGCCGGGAAGCAGCGCAGTTCGTCGCACTGGCGCTCCCGCAGGCGGCGTCGTTGACGAAAGCGCGGCTGTTGCGCAGGCATGCTGTCGTTGCTCGAATATAGCAGGCGGCCTTTCTGATAGCATGGCTGTTTTGTCTTTTTTGGTGCGAACGTGAAGTAAACTGAGCCTGCTCGCCGGCAGGCCAGCCTGGATCCCGTCCGCCGCCGTAATAAAAATCAGCTTAAGATTGTTTTTGACGCAAGCAATAAACGCTGAGACAGAGAAATGTGCCAACTGTATCATTACTGGGGATCGTTGATCAACACCGAGTTGCTGGTAAAAGCAACAACTCTGATACGAGCAAAATTCTCGCCACAATCGCCTCGCCAGCTGCCGCTGGCCCACCGTTGCGGTCCGGCTCGCCTGTCGCCCGCAGCGGTACGCTGGCTCCGCAGCCGAAGGTGTCGCGGAATTTGACCATAATTTTTGTTTATGGTAAGATTATACTGTTAACAGCAAAGCGATATTAAGAGATATTATAGCGCAGGCTACTCGCGAAGCGGCGTCCGCTGCGCCAGGCAGCAGCGCAGTTCGTCGCCTGGCGCGACCGCAGGCGGTGCCGTTGCCGAAATCTCGCTACTTGCGCAAGCATGCTTTGTCGCTGCTCGTGTATAGCAGGTGGTCTTTCGGCTAATATTTTTATTTTGTCTTTTATGGTGCGAACTTCAACACCAAGCCAAGCAGTAATCAGACCGCTGCGAGTGGCAGAGTAGGCTTTGACCTCGAGTGCTTGAGTCGAGCGGCGCAGCGATGCTTGCTGCTCTGTGTGTCCCTGCTTGCAGTGGGGCTACAATTCGCAAGCAGCGACCGGTGCAGCACGCCGGCCGAGTTTTCGCACATGGGTCGCCTGCTTTTTTTACTTCTGCCGCGTCACACTGCTGAGTGTTTCTTATCCGCACCTCTGAAAACTACGAAGTGCTCTGTTCTCCATGGTGTCGTGGGTATAGCAGTAGCTTCGCATTCCAGTGGGTCCTAGTTCGAATCCGCGTGGTCGGGAGTTTTTTCTTCTTTTTATTATTTCAGTTTTAAATAATCTCTCCCGTCTTGTTTACCCGCGAGCGACTGCATTTATTTTTCGAGCCATGCCTTTCTGACCCAGCAATAAGTGCCGCTCAGTACTGGGCTGCACTCAATATAGGTTCATATAATCACGAGTGTTAAGAGTTTGTTTTACTATTGTGGGATTTATTTAAGAGAGTTAAAAATGAAAAGTCCCGGCCCATGAATTTCGCATAGCAGGAAATGACAAAAGAAGAGTGAGAACGAGAAAGGGCCAAGTCTGCGGGAGGTCTCACACTTTGTCTCGCTAGTGTGACATGGGAGTTGGCGAACCATCGGCCAACTGCCGTCTTGTGGGAGACGTGGCGCCGACGCCGACAGTCGACCGACTGTTTTCGTCGGCGCAGTGTGACATAGAGCCAGACATCACGATGACATGGTTTTGGCATACCGAATCGGCCGACTGTTGGCCTGTCTTTTTGCACAGTTGCTTTCATTTTAATATGTAAACCCCCCCACCCCCAACTACCTACAGCCAGCTGACTGCTAATGCAAAAGACATGCTTATCTATTCAATATATAAGTTGTGTTGTGTCTGAATTGTGTATGCATTAAAAATTCACATTTTAGCACACTGCTGTCAAACACAAATGTAAATGCACATGAGAAATTATGACTTCTCCAGTTGTTTGGAACAGGTAAAATCAGTTCTAATTAAAGCAGTTCTACATTTTACAGAACAGTGACAATGTAACAATAGTGACTTATTTTTGTTGTTTTTCAGTCTATTATTGAAGCCAAAATAGAAATACCACTGTGTGGCTGCAAAGGGGTTTAGACATGCATCACTTGGTTGTAGTGCAAGGCGCTTTGTTCTCCACAGAGACAGCGGGCCATCAGGTAGTCCTTTAGCACATCTTCATGAGCTGATATTGCCGTTGCACAAGTCAGACTGCAGCATTGAAAACAAGTATTGGAAGTTCTGCTGAAGGCCATGTCATTGTTGCCATGTTGAAAATAAGCTGGCATATACTCTGTTCAACTACAAAGCATTCTCAAATGTCGCTGTGAGTGGAAAACAATGTGGGTGCCTTTGTATTGCATAAAAGTCTACACATGTCTTTCTATTACTATAAACATAATGAGATGTGGGAGCCAGTAAAGTGGATTAAAGGTAGAGGAAATGCAAGAACCAATTTGGAGGGTTTACATTGCAATGGCTCCTGGCTTAGGCTGGGAAAGAATACTTTGTACAGTCAGGGAGACAGGATAAAATGACCCTATAATCTGCTTATCTCGAGCAAACACCAACATCTCAAGAAGAATCTGTGAACTTGGATTTCCAGTATAAGGTCTATGATGTTGCACAATAAAATGAAATAAAAATTGAGCCATTTAAGTATGTGACAGGCATATACGCGTATGTTCTCTGATACAACTTTAAAGCAATGTTTAAGAGTTATTTTCACTCATTAGTAAAATGTAGACTGATTGAATGTAAAGGTGATCAGTTCACAATCTAGCTAGCAAAAGTGAACATTGCTTACTGTTAACTGAGGTTTATAGAACTCAACATGTGTTGAATTTTAAAAAGAATGTGCTATTAGTTGCTGACTGTCAACATTTCCAGCAAAATATACCTATTTCACTGCCAGTCTGATTTTCAAAAAAAGAAATTAATTGAGGCATGGATAGGCATCAGAAACTTGGAAAAGAGCAATTAGATGTTAGGGCGAAGAAAGTCGAAAAAAACAGAAAAGCAGTGATGACTTTTGTCTTTACTGGTGTCTCTTTACAACAAATTGAAGTTGTCGGCTTTTGTGTTCAAGTTGAATCAACAGCCTTGTTAACACTATCCTGAATATATAAAAGTCACATGCATAAACACGAATTCGTAGCATTCTCACTGAGCCATGTTATGTAGGCGATGTGTTGCTTAGCTGAAGAGACTATAAGAGAGAAACCAAGAAAAATCTGACACAGATAGGCACATTAATGCATGCTTAGCTTTTGAGTGCACATGTTCAGTTGGCTAGACCTAGCTTGCGCAGACTGTGCAAGTTAGCGTAAATGCAACTGTATGCCGTCCGAGAAAAGTATTGTGTAAATGTGCCCAAATATTACTTGAAATAGATTGTGAGGAAAGTTCTTACGCGTCAGAGAACATTGCATTGGCTTGCCGAGCTGAGCAAGCGACTAAGCACTTCATTACAACAATTTATTTTAACATTTATTATACCTTAATAGTACTAAATGACAATACTTGAGTGGTCAGCTTTGTGTAGAAGTAATCAACCATTAGCATTCAAGCACAGCCTTACGGCTAGAAAGGAAATCTTTGTAGCTCTTCTTTGTGGTCTTATGGCTGCACTTGGGTGGACATTAATGAGTATTTACTCCATTATTGCAAATATTCTCTGCCTTGGGGAAATAACTTTGATCAGTGGATGGACATCATCATTTACTGGGTGGATTTCTGCAGTGACCAGCTCAAAGGACAAGAGGCTAGTAAGCCTTGTCAGGTGGAAGGCCATTCCAGCCTTTAGTGGCAAAAACAAAAATCAATCTTGAAATGCAGTGGCACGAGCTAACTGAGGCACAACAGTACTTGTGCGGCTAGTGCAGAAGGAAAGATGAGTCAGAACAGATTTGTTGGTTATGTGACGGTAAAGAGTTAAAAAAAACCTGCAGTTTCTGCACGATATGAAGAAATTTAAAGATTCACCTTTGGTGCTGTGAAACTGGAGCTTCAACAATAGTCTGAGCAAATAAAACAAGGGCTCAGGTCTGAACTCATTCTAGGATTTTAGTTAAGTTCGGTTTGTGCCATGTGCCATTAGAACGCCTAAGGTGATGCCACACAGTGGATTTGAACGCAAGTAAATTGGAAGACGGCGTTGCTAAGTACATGTTATGGTGTAAATATCCTCGGCTGTGGGAGGGCATACAAGCATTAGCATTATGAGGTGAGACCATGCTACATTGCGAGCCATGTGAATGGCTGAGTGTTTCAACCGGTATCCAGTAAATATTCCTTTCTCGGTAAAGCCTTATAAGTAGGCAAAATGTAGTTTTGCTGACAATAAAAAAATATATGACCACATTCTTAGTAACATTAGCAAACAGGCCATTGTAGAGAATACAAAATGTTGTTTTGGAGAACTAAAACATGGGTATTTCTTGCAAGATGGCAGACCCATTAATATAGCCATCAGTGAAGGCATGTAACAAAACACTGAAGGGAAAGCCATAATGTAGGTAGTAAAAAACTGAGGCTCGAGGGCAATGCCTTGGGGGACATCCGAGACTGCAGGAAAAGGCAGGATGCTTAAGAATTGGCAAGGGAAATCTGCCGACGGCTGGCTTGGATCCAGTTTATAGCTATTCGATACAGGTTAAAGCACGACAAAAAAAGCCATTAATAAATAAGGAAATCACATGCTTTTTCAAAGCCAAGAAGAAAAGCATCGAAGGGGATATTGCAGTCAAGGTGCATGTCGTGAAGAACAAGAGCAAGTTGGCAATTGCAGGAATGTTTTCTAAAAGCTTGCCAATTTGGATGAAACAACTTAATGGGTCAAAACAATCTAGTAGGGCAAGAGTACAAAATGTGTTTGGTGATTTGCAGCACATGACAATGGCATAAATAGGGCCATAGTTGCTGGGTAAGGATGGGTAAGAAACATAGAGGGGGTAAGCTATGATGAGGCAGGAAGCTATCTGCACAGTATGCATTAGATATGCGTACACCGTGCTTCCGGTCCTGTTGACGTTTGCTACAAATTTCACAAAACTTGGTACGGGTGTACTGTCGGGTGAACCGGCAGTAAGTTTGCATGTTGAAACTGCGCTAAGGGACGAGTACAACAGAGCAAGAATTGCTACTATGTGCAGTGCTGCTGTTTTCCGTCGACTTTGTTCCTAATATACCTTTACCAGCTCTACAGGGCTCATTTTGTAGTCTGCTGTTTTAAGTGGTGTCAGATAAAGCCAATCGCTTTTCTTCAACCAACAAACTGCTGTGCCATACAACACATCCTTCTAATCATCTTCATAAGTTGCAAGACAAATGTACTTCTTTAGTCTGATATTCGAAATAACACAGATATAACTGCTTGTGTCATCATCAGAACTAAAAAAATAACCATTCTTTCACATATACAGCCATTCCTCATTAGTGCAGACGTCGTTAATATAGGCTCAAGCTATTAGCAGTGCTTCTGGGGAAAAAACTTTTTTCAGTGCACTTACGCTTTGCTAACATAGAAACTTGCTGATCATAGTGGACAGAGTGAAAATGCGTACGGGCCATTGTCGCATGTGTTCTTGTCCCATTAATGTGCAGAGGGGAAAGACTTAAAACTTTGGATTTGAGCAGATAAATCGAACGCTGCCTGAATCATATACCTTTCTTGCACACTGGAATTGCCATCACAATGCTTGCCCCACTGTCTGCACAGACTGTTATGCTAACCCGTGGACTGCCAGGCACACTGACTTCTAACCAGCTCACACACTTTCTGGTTGCCAAAGAGCTTCTCTTTCTAGTGTAAAAATCACTGTCAGGGCTCGGCGACTCACATCCTGGCTTGGATTGCTCATAGCACAAAATGAAATAACCTGCTTAAAATTAAAACAACAGTATCGCTTGCTTATATTATAACCTCACGTATGCCTACCCGCAGCCCGCAATGCTAGGTTAGCACTTTTTATACTGCGTCCACCGCAGAAGAAAAGAAAAATGCAACACTCCTGATTCAGACATGCGCAGCGGGCAAGAACAGAACTAGGCACCGGTGCAAAGCAGGGAATCTGCTAATGCAAGCAGAAACAGCCATTTCATTCAAATAAAGGAATGGGTTCAAATTAAATGTGGTCTTTGCCTTGGCAGGTCAGCGGTTCCATTGATACTACAGGACTTTCAGAAACAGGGCAACATCGGCATTGCAGAACCAACCACCATGCAACAATGCTTAGCCCATTTCAAAGAAATGAAATAAGCCTTGTTATTGTAGCTTTGAATCTTTGCAGGAATGGTACTGTCGTGACCACACAAATGTGAAAGGATAAGTGGGCCAGAAAAACTAGCCGATCACTGCGGAAGGTGCAAATATGCGTCTATATGTCAGCAAATTAATTTTTTGTGTAAAATGTAAGGAGGATTAAGGAAATCTGGAAAGCGTTCTACACTGTCGATACACAGCTGATTGTGCTAGCCATCGCCGTCACTCAGCAGACAAGTAATCATGTCCGTAGCAAGCAGTCACAGGCAAATGAAGGTAGCAGGGTGCATGTGCATTCTGACATCACCTTCTCAAGGCTTCGAAATTGTGTTGTTAAGCAAACTGGTGCGGCTGTCCCAGGGAGTGCTGCTCAATAACCACTTAACACCAGCAAAGCAGAGTTCACGAGCTCCTCTGCAACAATAGCATTGTGCACACATCCACTTTCGTACCGCTGATCTCCTGATCGAAAGGCACCGTGAGCAAAATCAACAACAAACAGTGCCACGGTTAATGAGGCGCTTCAAGGTCACCTAATTTTTCTGATTACAGTGGAAACCAAGATCCCACTTCAACTTCACATTGCCAAGAATTTGTCAATGCAAAAAGATAAAAAAAGCAATAGGAAAATTTTCTTTATATATATATATATATATATATATATATATATATATATATATATATATATATATATATATATATATATATATATATATATATATATATATTTCATCAAGACTCGTTATGCCCAACTTTTTCTATGGACAGTTTTTACCCCATAAGTTGCTGCTAGTTATTTTTTTTTGCATAACAGAGTGGAATGCTCATTGAAAAGAAGACTCATTAGTTAACACATATTAGAGATTCTACACTGTGAACTAACCGTGATTTAAATGCGGCAATGGTTATTGTTCGTAATCGCGTAATACCATGTTGTCACCACCTAAACAGAAATGGCTAGAGGAAGTGTTCAGTCACCCATTCATCGGGCAAATATTTATTGCAGACAAATATCTGCACAGCCGGCAGGAAATAAAAAGAAATGACGCCCCCGAAGACACATCTGCACTGCACACCCATGTTTTCACACAAGTCACACATTGCCGCCGGCCACTCGTAACCCGAGCACCCATAATCACAAAATGCATTGAATGGAGCATCAAGACGCAAAAGAATGGCAGAGTTGCTTTTGTAGCCGCGGAAAACAGTCCGACGGCCGTGCAGCAAAGATCGTGTCACGTCGCACACATGGCAGTACTGGAGCACAGCGCCCGCACGAATCGCGATCAAAATGGTAATGGATACGTAGCAGAAATAACGTCGTGTGGTAGCGATCACTGCAACCATCGCAACGAATGCGACTAGCTGCGCAACGCCACGATCATTTCAGCATTCGGAAAGCACGGCGTCCGTCGTGAGCTTTCGCAGGCACACATTTCTCTGCCTTGACGTAAAAGCACTCGCTCCGATTGCAATCACGTTCACTACGCGACACTTGTCACTGTGCTATGCAGCTCATGCACGCACAAGAAATTCACCGTGACTCGCCGCTGTCCGTGATGATTCTCGCAGGAATTACAAACGCTTACAACAGCCACAAACAGCTCGAAATAAACACTTCGTGACACCGCCACTGCACCCAGGTCTTGCATCGGTTTGAAGCGGCGCTCTGTCAACTCTGTCAGCGTAGGTGATTGCAGAATTCAACTAGTGGAACTGTCGCTCGCCACTGCTTTACGAGGCGAAGTTCGCAGTCGCTCTGAACACTGGTAATATCAAGATGTGGCCAATATAATATTCTTCGCGACATTGCTGCCACTGTCCAAGCCGCTCTTCCCAGTTCAGTCGACGGACGGCCATCTTGCCCCGGCAGAGCAGAACCAAGGCGGAGGGGCTCGAGACATCACTGACGTCACGGGAAAAGCAGCCAATAGCTGCAATCGGGTCGCTGGCCGGATGCGTTTGTCCGCCAGAAAGTTGAAGTTGACCAACTTTCCATCCGTTCGGATCCGCCAGGCCCGCTCGCGAAGCGGACCTGGCGGAAGGCGCTGCGAAACGATCGTACAACGGCCCTTAGTAAGTCACGTCCGGGACCCGGCGCTGCGCAAACGAAACTTCCATCGCCATGTTTCATTTATTATGCTTTTAGTGGGCACAGCCTTATAGCAATAAGCCGTTCTCACTTCATGTTCTGCACACCCAACTCAACGGAGGTTTCATAATTAAAGGCTGATTGATTAATTGCAGGGTACTGTTTGTGGAGACTTCACAGGTAAAATCCGGACCTGAGTGTGCTATTTCTAAGTGTTCAAAAGTTTCTCCAACTTGTTGGATGCGGCTGAGGTCTTATTAGGGCAGAATAAAAAGTCATTGACGTAATGGGAGCACTTTGCGACGCCGGAGTGATGATAAGGTTTTCTCTAACCTTTTGGCTCCTCTAGCAAGGAAAGTGTCGCAGAGCGCCGGGGCTATGTTAGATTCGCTGCAGATCTCGTCATCTTGAGTGTATACTGCTCCGCTGAGCTCTGCACACAATGACGCGACGTATACTTTCGGAGGAGCGAGGAAATCAGTCGTGCTTATGGCACTCTCGTTCAGAAACTTGATGCTGCCGTATTCTTCAATGGACGATATGACATTTCCAGTATCTAGTCCCCGGGGACGCTGCGGAAGAGGACTGTAACGTCAATAGAGAAACACGTCACTCTAGGTGTTTTTTTCAGGTACTCATTGGTGTAGTTTGAATTTCTGATTATGAATGGGTCTTTTACCGATATCAAGCACACAAGGAGATTCGTTGAATGCTGCGAAGGAGTTGGTTATAAGATACCGCTACCATGCCGTCAAGCTTACATGGCTCATAATAAACTTGAATACCGCAAGGGAACGAACACTTGCAGAGAAAAAGATAGAAAGAACGCCTTTCTTCTGTCTTCCTGTGTTTACTGGCTGGCGCCATTCAAATTTATTATGAACCAGTTCGCCCAGCAGTAATTACTTCTGTCACATGGGTCAGACGGGCAGATGTCTTAATGAAATGCTCAGGGAAAGAAGAGAAACTGTGACCTGATCAACGCAGCGGGATATCTTGCAGCTGATTGTGATACGTGCGACAAATGTATGCCTCACTTCTATCAGAGGGAAGTTCAGCTAAAATCTAGAGATAAGCTAATCAGGGAGTTGTGCTAAGCTTGCTGCTTGTCGTCAAGAAAATAAGGGACATAAGTGAGCGACCTGTCCATTAAGGTTTAAGGAGAAGAAAAAGGAATTCTTGAAAGATTTTAAGGCAAGGAAATAGACCAGTCGGGACAGAAATGCATGCAATTTTTTGTTGTTCTCGATACAATAGCACAGAGGATGCCTTAAATTTTATTTTTTAACTTGAAATGCCTACACCTGTACGTATACTGCAGTATGAAATTTCAGCTCACGGTTTGCGCATCCTTGTTATGTGTTGCTCCCCGTTTGTGTTAATCGTTTTCAAAAGTGCAATAATGGAGTACTATGATTACAGACAAGTCGCAAAATTCCAAACCGTCTCAAAAAAGTTTTTATTTGTGAAGGAGGTGAAAATTACTAAAGTATAAATCATTTATATATATGAAGCGTGTGAATATCAAGGTGCTTTAAAGGCAGCAATAACGAGGCAAAAGCTTACACAGTAAAGATAAGCGTACTGCAAACAATTTACAACCACAGAAAATTTCTATATAAATTCGGGTAACAGAATAGGACAACATAAAGGAAGCAAAACTGGCAGCACGTTTAAGCACCCCCCCCCCAATAACCGTCCAAGGTACAAACTGGCTGTGAGGTAGGCTAATGGAAGGTGTGTTGGCACAGTTCTGCCTGGTTTACCTACAAAAATATCCCTCAATGACAACTCGCTATTTTATCTTTACCTGCTGTAATAAATTCTGTGTCCTGTGTCTTTGCGTAGCATCTTTTCCACCGCTTAGTCCCATATGCCTTGCAGTGGTCGTCAAGGTTGCTGCCTGATCTATTTCGCGTGCACAGTCTGTATTCCTTCCCCCTCTCCTCGAAGCAGCGTTGTGTGGGCCCATTGCAGTGAAGATGGAGTGAAGTGTGGAATCTTATACACTACCTTCGCCTTGAATTGTTTAAAACTTAGTTTCATGCTACTACATGCAATCTACTTTGTTTTGTGCATTCATAATGCGGCGTTTTGAGAGTTTGCACCAGGCCTAGGAAAAAAAATTTTACGTTATACCTCGCCATTACTTTTGCAAAATTTTGTGACAGCCAGTGGAATAAAGAATAGTGCGACATCACAGGTGTTTTGCCTTTTTTTGGTTTTCCCCTTAGCTACGTAATCGCTTGTACCCTTCTTTTTTATTGGAAAGGCTTTTACTGACACCTATAATCACGTTCCGGGGGCGTATGCCGCATCTTGCAGTCCCCCGAGTCGCTCTTGAATTGCGGCGCCATCCGATGCGGTATGCGTACATGATTTGGCAGCGCTCTGTGAAAATAACACGACACTATACCTCTCTTAACAATCCTCGAGTGCGCGCTCTCAAAGGGCAATAAATGATTTTTTATTCGTTGATAGAAATGTCTTTGCCAAAAGTAACCAATCAACCGCACTGGTAGCCTAAGCAGGCTGGCAGAAGAAAAAGGCGTTGAGGTCCCCGGCTGCGAGTGTCAGCAGGATGGCATCAGCTTGCTTGTTGTTGTTGTTGACAACAACATCAGCTTGCGCGCTCGCTTTCCATCTTTTCATGATCAGAAATGAGCGGATAGTAAGTGCGGTGTGCGACATTTTGCTTTCGGTTCCCTTTAGCACTGGACAAAGGCGTTCTGCGCGGCAAAATACGCTCATCATTCATTTCGGGCTATAGTCGTGAGTCACCGGTATGTGTTGGAAAGAATATATCCATGTTCAATTTCGTATGAAGAAAAAGTAGTGCAGCGCAAAACGCAGCGACAGAAGAGGAAGACGCAAACAAGAGAGCCGGCGCTGTGACGGGAATTTATTGAAAACGGCAGAGCTTTAAATACAAACAGGGCATCACATGGCCAAGTAGAAAATGTATCGGCACAATATTATGTAACTAGCATCGAACCCACTGATACGTTTATCACAGAAGGTGTGAACAAACGTACAGCCCGAAAAACATGTGAAAGCATGTGCAACTACTCAAGCAACGGATGACTCGTGAAAAAGAGCATACTAAAAAGTCGTCATTGTAAAAGGTGAGTCAAGGAAAAAAGTCCTATCGTAACAACAAGGGAACTGAACCCATAGAACTACAACAGCAACAACAGAATAAGTCATTAAGCGTAGGAAAAGCAGAGTCAAACGAGTAATAGCAAAACAACGAAAGAACAACCGAAGATAACACCAGCAACAACAGAAACAGAAAATGTAGCACAAGGAGTGTCAAAGAAAAGAGTAAGAAACAAAACAAGGCAACCAACGACGGGAAATCTAAAAGCACAGAGGTGGGGATAGTCAATACTACCGTCCAGAAACCCAATTTCTTCCTTGGATAAGGCAATCGATAGTTTGCTCACACACCAGTCACCTACCATTTATATGAGCCAGGCCTCAAGCACATCCCTCTGGCGTTGGTCCCTCGCTCTGCACCTTATTTCAGACTCCCCAAACAGAGGCTCGCACTTGAAGTCGATGTCCGATCCGCAGTGATACTCGCAATAGCACTTACTGCATTTCTTGCAGTGGTCCACCAGATGTCCGCCCGCGTTTCCCGCCACAAAACCCTCAGGTTCCTTGAACCGTTCATGTACGCATCTGCCTGTCTGCCCTATATAAGAGCTAGCACTTAAGAGGGGAATCTCGAAAATAATTCCCGTTGTACATTTCATGGATTTCATCACATGTTTGATTCCGCAATCTTCACGCTCTTCTTCATCGTGGTTCAGATGGCAGACAGCTTGCATGGCGCAGGAAACACTAGTTTCTTCAGATTGTGCGAGAGCTTATGGTGCTACGGGATGACGTGCACAGGATTCAAGTCTTGCTGCATAACACACTGCTTTTGTTCTCAGCGCTAGTCCTTTTGTTTGTCTTCCTTTTTTGTGCCTGTTTTTTTGCGCTGCACGACTTTTTCATAAGATGAACCACCGATAGCCCACACCAGTGGTTCGTTAGTGTAGTATACGGGTCATTACGATTAAACGAGCGGGCAAAGCCATACTTTCCCGCACGTTTGGCGTGTCGGCAAAGTAAGATCGGGAACGGATCTCGAAAATTCAATACACATTTCCCACGGCCCTTCTCTTCCGTCGTGCTGCTTTATGCGGCTGGAGGACAGAACACAGGAGCGAGCTTCTCAGCGCTCTCAAGTAGGCTAATTGCTAATGAAAATGCTCAGCAGGAGCTTCTTGTGTTGCGAGCATCGCAAAAGTAGGGTTGTTGGGGCGTAAAGGGTTTTCACGGAAGAGCCTCTTGCCGCCCGCGAAATTTGATACTGAATAGGGTCAATACCCAACACAAAAGGTGTCCGCAAGATGCAGAGGTAGTGATATGGGAGAAGAGCGGCGGTATACCAACTCGCGGGAATGGAAGCACACGGCTGCGGTGGTGGGGCAGCAGCTGCCTTAGGGTAGTTGACATGCCCACGTGGTGAGGCTTGAAATTGGCTCGCCTGTCCGGAGGCGCTTTGAGACGGAGGGAGGCGACCGGAGGCGGCTGGGCCAGTGAGAATGATGTGAGAATGAGTGCGGGGCATGTGTGGAGGCGCACCCTGATGGCGGCGAAAGTAGGTCTTCCGCATCGTAAAGCGGCAGCGGGTAGTAAAAAACGCACTACTCTGCCAGGATGGGCGCGTACGCTTAGTAGTTGCACTACAGCTGCGCGAACTTTTGTAGCGAGAGCTACACTGGGCTACCACTCGAGCATTTTGCGGTGGCCGGGAGAGTTGTGCGCGTGCGCTGTTACCATGGCAACCTGATAAGAGCAGCAGGTGCGGCGTGCGCTTTGCCGCGGCCGCGTGCCCGCTCCGCCGTCGGAGGCACGCGTGACGTCCCGCGGATGAGCAGTTGTGCGCATGCGCCGATACCATGGTAATAAGAGAGACTCCACTGGTTCGCCGCAGGCTTCGTCGCTGCCTCGCCGCACTCCGCTCTATCACCCGAACCACGCGTCGCGTGCGCAGCATTAAATATAAAAAATGGGCAGTGGCTTAGCTCCGCTGTGCCAGGATATACGTAGCGAAAGCTATAGCATATCTTGGTTAGCCTTGGTAAATCTTGATTGCAAGACCAGGCTAGTCTCGTTGTTTGGCTAGTTGTTGTCACGCGTTTGGTCACGTGACAAGTCACGTGGTTGGTTGGTTGCGTGGTGCGTTGCGACCACGGTGGGAATGCGAGCACGGCGAAACTGTGAGTTCGCGGCCAATGTAGCTTTCGCTACAAAAGGCGGAGATATAATGGGCGGCTGTATCGCAATGTTTGACATGGATGCCGAGAAGGACATGGAACCAGCCGCTGCTTAATGGCGGTATAGACAAGAGAATAACTCTTCCCATGCTGAGGTTGTCGCCTGGCACTCGGCTACTCAACAAAGAGAGAATGAGCGTAACAAGGTGAAGACAGCAGCGGAGACACCCGAGCAGAGTAGGTAACGGCTTGCCAAACGGAGATGCCAGACTGCCGAGAGTATTAAACGGCGCATAGCCGCCGAGATGGAGCCCAGTGTCTCTCATTGCTAAACATGCAGTGACCACAACAAGCACAGCCAAGGAAACATACCCCTCGCTACGTATATCCCGGCAGAGCCGAGCTAAGCCACTGCCAATCTCTTTACTTTCGTACATCGCTGTTTCGTTTATTAGGATCTAAGCTGTAGTTTTGCATTGAATATGAATACTGTATCTATGACTGGCTTCCTATGTTTTCAGGCAATTATTTCTCATATATACTCATAGAAATGATAACGTCGTTTTTTGTCATTTTTCTTTGGTTGGTCTCCTTTTGAAACTTAAAGAAATTTGTTTGTTGCACCAGACAGACCTCCGTTGAATGCTTTCTTTCGAATCTTTAGCAGGAAGATTTAATCTATCTTGCGGAAGGAGAAATGACATATCACATTTTGCCGCTTTCAGTACCTATTTTCTAAAGTAATTCGTTTTCGTGTGTCCTGTATTCGACTGTAAAGACAATTCTTCCGTGGTTTTCAGTGTTGTTTTTCATAAGAACAAGGATACTTAAGAATCAACCTGATGAGAAAATATTACCGGTGGCGAATATCCAAAAGATATATAAAATGAAAAAAAGGCCCTAATAACATACGTTTGTAAAAACAGATGACGCCGCACGGTTCATGGCACAATACTCATAAAGATTACGCTTGCCAAAAGAAATGTACCATATTTTTATTTGACCCGAGGGTGTAGTTATGTGTGAAATAATAATATACAAATGACCTCTCTACTTTTATCTTCGTGCTGACTAAAGCACCAGACACTGTCCGCGCCAATTTCTCCAAATATTGCATTGGCAATAATGTGGATGGTAATTTATGGTAGTAAATAATAGGAAGAGAAATAATATCGCGTTTATGTTATTATGTGTATCAAAATGGAGTTTGTGATCTCTACCGCGCATTCCGACTGCGACCGTCGACTTTCATGGCACGTTGGGAACCACTTAAAAGTGAAATTAGCGGAATTCAAAGTCTCAAAGCAAATTGTTTAAGTTTCTTGCAGCTTTAAAAAAACTTCTCCAGTGCCGCAAAAGGACTTAGAACTGAAGCTTTATTAAAGAAAAACAGCTACGTATAGCACAAAAAATAATTTTGTTTTGATGAATAGGCGTTTTTTAACCCCTATTATCACAATGACGCTAACAGGCGAGACTGGAAAATGAAAAAATTCAGAAGCTCTCTTGAGTATGATTTTTTGGAAAAACATAAGCGTTATTACGTCTTTGTGTTGAAATCGGTCTCCTTGCTGAAGTCCAGTGCGCTAAAAAAAAGAGCAACGCCAACTCGTTGAGATTGCTGCCGTTTGGAACACCAGAAAACCGAGTTCCAGAGAGCATCGAATCATCGCCCGCATCAGCTCCAAATATTGATCACTGTGGTTTTCAGTTTGAATATCAGTATCATTCTCTTACTAATATTGCAGTAAAAGGATATGTAAAATGAGAGTGAACGAATGGCAGAATTGAAGGCGAAAAAATGGAAATTTCGAGCGTACATTTCCGCACGAAGGAGCAGATAAGCATCAAGCTTACTGCCTGATACTGCAATGTATAATATTCGACTACCGCCAATCTCTCCACGATGCAGTGCCTTATTGACACAACTCCATAGTAAAAGAACACTTGAAAGATTGCTCAATGCAAGGCGCGACTGGAGACAGCAGAAAACATAGCGCAGAGCTCAAGCGATTTCATTGAAAATCTTAGGCAAAGAAAATAACGAAATGAACTTGGTGCCGGTGATGGAAAAACTTTTTTTAGGCGCTTGTCAAGCGGAGAATGTTTATCGCTGTCGGCCGCGCTAAATTTTAGGTTTACACCGAACATTCCAGATAAAATTGACAAAATACAAAAGCCAATCTAGAAACTCCTGCCAAGAATGAATGAACGGGGACAGAAAAAAATAACGCTTCCCTTCATTACCATCGATCTAATCCTTGCATGTATTTCTTTTACAGGTGGTGTTTTTTCTCCCTGAGCTGAGCATATCCCTTCCGCATCCATTAGTGCAGCAGATTAGGAAAATTAATACATCGTACTGGTGACTCCTTTCGTAAAACCACGTGAGCATATTATTTCACCTAATGGCATACAAAAAGAAGGCATATTTTACCTGATGGCAAACGAATACAAAATGATAAAGCCGTGTGTTGGCGGCTTTCAGTGTTTACAGTGTGACGCTTCGGGGCAATATCGAAATGTCCGCGGAATCCAACTGTCAATAAAGCACGACATCGTAGAGAGATTGGCAGTATTCGATTTTTATAACTGTCCTTAATTTTAATTAGATGATTCTTTACGTAGTGTGGTGGTTATTTGGTTAAGCATCTTAAGATACTTAGTAGCTTGTTTCAAAGCAGAATCCGCTGTGGCTTCAATGCGAACCATCTTAAGCATAGCAACCTAAAGCGGTCGTTGGTCAACTGTTTACGGGAAACTCCCAAATTTTCAAGTTGGAGTAGGTTTGTAAAAATAAATTTGGGTGCATTGTGGATGGAAGTGAGTAAATACTCTCTTATCACAAAGAGAGTGTTGTGCTGCCAGAACGAAGGCAGGCTAGACTACGCTTAAATAAGTGCGTCATTTGCATGGTGGCAATGTACTCAAGCTTCTAGTTTGCACTAAAGCTTAGCATTGCCATTTAATACATATCGAATTTCTTACAAGTTTAATTACGTTGCGATCCCCTTCGAGTACGATATATCTAGGTAGAACTTGTGGAGAAGAGTAGCGGGCAGCCTGTACTAGTAAGGAGGTATGCGAAGTAATGAGGTATGACATCTTTTTCCGCTGGAGGGGAACCAGGATTGACAAAACAGTGTTGAGAGTTCCCAACAAGGATTTAATAAAATGTCCAGCAATCAAGCTGGCAGGACAAGAGGCAACATCGTGTTTCTCTTCAGTTCCAGCACGGCACACAGGCAAGCTTACATTTCGGACTTTTGTCGAAACAGCAGACAGTATCGCCCTTGTCTCATGATATTCTCAGGAATTATTCGCCTTTCTAGATGAAACCAGACAATACCCGTATGTTTTTATTCAGATTCCGAAGATGTACTATGCCGCTCATCAGCTGAAACTGACAGACCCTTTGCTTGGAGTCCTCAACATTTACCTCTGCTCAACAGTTCAGTTAAGGCTGAAAACTAATGTGTGCCAAGAAAAAGGATTTGTAGCCGGGTCTCTCGTCGAACACTACTGCTGGGACTTACGCTTTCTACCCTCTTTACACGGGCAGCCCTAACCGTGGTTAAGCTTAACTGCAGTTAAGGCGGTTAACCGCTGTTAGAGATAACTGTAGTTCACGGCGCTTACACACAGTTTAGCCATCTCGGTTAGTGCGACGAAACAGATCACGTGATACTCGCCTCAGTGAGGTTAAAACGTCACGTTCTGAGGCGGATAATTAAACAGGGTTACGTTGAAAAGAACACATAAGAGGAAAAACGTTGTTTCTTGTGCTAAGGCCTGCTTAAAAACTTTTTTTCTTTGTGCTTGTGGCTGTCGAGCCGAAATCTAAAAAGAAGTTCTAAACAATGATCACACTCGATTTCGTAGTCGACTGCGCGTTCTACTTTTGCTATTTTAGCCTTTTTTTCCCGCATCACTGCTCGCCTGCTCACTGCTATCGTTGTTTTTTGTCGCGGCTTTTCTTTCACAGTGAGTGCTGTGCGCTATTCATTTGCTTGTGCAGTTAAGATCCTTCGGACATTTTGTGTGTCAAGCGTATGTTGGCCCTTAGCAGACCTTTCGCGAACGAGGGCGACGCTCAGTTTTGTGCTGCGTTCG
Source organism: Amblyomma americanum (assembly GCA_030143305.2). NCBI lineage: Eukaryota > Metazoa > Arthropoda > Arachnida > Ixodida > Ixodidae > Amblyomma > Amblyomma americanum. The sequence continues at coordinate 101,847 of JARKHS020015059.1, forward strand.
TTGCGCAGCAGATGCTAGCGCTAAGCGCTGAAATTGTCATGCTTGAAGAGACGAGGAAGCGACATCGGGGGCGGCCGAAGCTCTTTTTGTTGGCGGCGGCGCACCTGTCCGTCCATGAGCGAAATCCGTCGTCGTACCCGCGCCCAGACTCGTGGTACGATACCACGCTTCCGCACCTTCCGGACAGCGGACTCCGAGAAAGCTTTTCGATCAACCGCGGCACATTCCGGTACACGGTGGCTGTTCGCGCAAGCATGAGCCGGTAAGATACGAACGTGCGGAAAGCTATTCCGCTGGAGAAACGCGTGGCGATCGGCTTGTACCGCATCGCAACATCAGCAGAAGAGCGGAGTGCTGCCATCTTGTTTGGCGCGTGCACTGCGTCAGTTATTTTAATATTGCACGAATTTTGCAACGTGGTCCTTGAGCAGTTGGATGCACGATTTGTGCATTTCCCAACACCAGCTGAGCTTCACGAGCACATGTGTAAATTCACAGCAGTCACTGCGTTAGTTAATTTAATATTTCACGAATTTTGCGGCGTGGTACTGGAGTAGTTGGAAGCACGATTTGTGCATTTCCCAGCACCAGCTGAGCTTTACAAGCAAATGTGTAAACTCACAGCAATCTGTGGTTTCTCTCCAGGTGTCGGTGCAGTGGGCTGCTGTCATATCGAGGTGTGCCCGCCAAAGCAAGAAGCTGCCGACTACTACAATTATATGGGGTGGTACAGTGTCATCTTACTTGCTGTCGTCGACCACACATGCACGTTCCTATGCATGAATGCTGGGAGCCCTGGTAGGAACAATGACGCGGCAATGTTTCAGAAGTCTCGACTGCCAGCTACTCTGGCTAGGGAGCTGTTCCGACAAGAAACAAAAGTCATCGAAGGTGTGGAAGATGGCCCAATTCTTTTTGGTGATCAAACTTTACCCTTGCAGACGCACGTGTTGAAGCTGTTCCCCTTCCAGGTACCTCTTGGTTCCCCTTACAGACCTTTAACTACCGGCTGCCGAGTGCCGGCCGTGTTGTCGAAAATGCTTTTGGACGTGTCAAGGCACGTTTTTGAATGGTGCTGAAGGGCCTTGAGTGTGACATCCACAATGTCAACTATGTGATCCGTGCTGAATGTGTGCTGCACAACATTTGTGAGCAGCTCAGTGACCACTGTGATTCAAGCTGGTTTGGTATGGTTCAGAGCGCTGATGAAATGCGTCCTCAGCCGGTTTGCGCAAGCAACCGGGAAGAGACGTCAGGTGTAGCCATCAGGAGCGCCCTGGCCAAGGACCTTGCCTTGAGCTACATTCCAGTCCGTGGGAAACTCAAGAGCAGCTAAGAAGGACACCTCTACGAAGAGGCAACACCCCTGCACAGAGCTACACAGACATTATTGAAGGAGCAGACTCTGGGTTCGGCTCACCTTAAATGGCTACTATTGAAGGCACATGATGCATACTTCCTACTGGGGTGAAGGTTATGAAGGTTACAACTAGTGTAATTTTCGTAACCTACATGTGCTTCATAAAATAGGTTTGGTTTGGTTTATGGGGTTTTACGTTCCAAGGCGGCTTGGGCTTTGAGTGTTGCCGTAGTGGAGGGCTGCAGAATTTTTCACCACCTGGAGCTCATTGACATGCACTGACATTGCACAGTACACGAGTGTCTTGCTTTACACTTCCATCGAAAAGCCGCCGTTGTCGCCAGACTTTCAGAAAATAGTCCTGCATTATATGCTAGTGTTAATTATTGGATCTTGCTAAGCCGCAAAACGAAGTGGTTGTTACCAACTACAAGTACTCCTTATGACAAACATTCATCTACATGCAACGGCCTCTAATGAACTAATAATGAAGATTTCATTACTTCCTGTAAACAAATCTATTTCTTCAAACAGTTTTGCTCGCAGAAAATAGTAAAATGCCAGCATCAGCCTTCCATTCTTATATTGCCGCGAATACTTGCAGTGTGTTCGTTTTTCAAATCTGCCGCCACATCACTTTATCGCTTTGTTTGCGACGCAAGACGCGACTAGATTTATCTCGATTGATCGCAGCCAGGCAGAGCTGATTCTACGTTGTTCCGGAATGTTCTAGTAACTTTGCGCTCTTTATCTTGAAAGTTCGCTATCAGCTTTAAATTGAGCACGGCCGACAGTGGCCGGCATTCTGTTCGACGACCGCCGAGCACGCTTGTCGCTTCGCCGCCGCCGAGTGATTCAGTCCATTTTGGGTGCAAGTCAGCCCAATAAACAGTTCTTTTAGAAGACCCTTTCGTCCGTCTTCATCGCTGCTTCGACTGCCGTCACCACTACGTGACATCTGGTGCAGGTGCTGGGTAGCCTTCCATGTTCCGCACGCCCCCTTCAAGTCGTGAAGCCAGCCCTGAGCGCTTCGCACCTGAGGACGAGCCAGCAGCTCAGCGAGCCAGCCGACGTCTCCAGGGAGAGGAGCCTGAGTTCGGGAAACTGCCGGACCGCACAAGACAGCGAAAAGACGCGGCTACGAGCACCGCAACCTCGCCGAAGATGTCGACACCGACCATACTGCAGCATCCGCGGGTGCCGCCAACTTTCAATGGATCCCTAGGCGAAGACCCTGATGAATGGTTGGATCGATTTGAGCGCGTGGCGTCATTCAACAAGTGGGATGATGCGGCAAAAATTGGACACGTGTTCTTCTCATTGGATGGCTCCGCACGCAGGTAGTACGAAAACTACGAGTCGTTCCTTACGACATGGGAGCTATTCAAGAGAGAACTATTGAAGGTATTCACCAGTGTCGTGAGGAAAGAAAGAGCCGAACGACTCCTCGAGTCCAGGATCCAGCTTCCGAATGAGCCCGTCCGCGGTTACGTCGAGGATACGAAGCGGCTATTTCGCCGCGCCGACCCCGGGATGACCGAGGAAAAGAAAGTTCAGTTTTTAATGCGCGGCGTAAAAGAACAACTCTTTGCAAGCCTCGTCCGCCAGCCGCCAAAAACAGTCGAGGAATTCATGCAAGAAGCCTGCACGATTGAGAAGACCCTCGACGTCCGAGCTCGGCAGTACAATCGTCCTTCCTCTGCCTGTGCAAACCGTTCGGACACGCCGACCACCACCAGCGACAGCTTGCGGGAAGTTATTCGAGAAATCGTCCGAGAAGAGCTACGCCGATTACTGCCATCCTCCCCACAGGCACAAGCAGCGACTCTGATGGACGTGGTACGGGAAGAAGTGCAACAGGCACTTGGCACCCCGACGGCCACAGAACCCCAGGCCATGACTTACGTCGCTGCAGTAAGGACTGCCCAGCCCCAACGACAGCCCCCACGTCCTCCCCGAGATGAGCCACTTGTTCCACAACGCCGCCTCCCAGCCCCCGCCCGCCAAGCCTATGACTGACGCTCAAGCCCCAGGAAATGCGACGCCTGGAGGACTTCCGACAACCGACCGTTGTGCTTCCATTGCGGTGAGGCCGGCCATATTCTTCGTCACTGCCCGTACCGACGTATCGGTCTTCGAGGATTTGCCATTAACGCCGCACGACCAAGCTTCTGGCAACGTCCGCAGGAAATCGACGAGTACCTGCGTCGAGAAGAGTACACGCCGAACCGCTTTTCGCGCTCACCATCGCCGTCAACCTCGCGCTTTGCGTCGCCACGCTGCAGCTAAGCAGCCCCGGTACGAGGAAGGTCTACTAGCCCCAGTAGGGGAAACTGAAGGCTGCAACCTCTGGAGGTGAGGTTGCTCAAGCGAAACGCCGAAGATCCTCCACCGACCACGCCCCATGAAGACGCTGCACCCGCGACGCTGCATGAAGAACCGGCACTAGCTGCACCGACGCCGCACACAATGAGAACCCCGACCACAACGCATGCTGCCTTGAAAACGACGCCGCCACCCAGAAGAGCTTTGACCACACGCCCCACCCGCGACTCGAATACGCGACGAAGCCGTGACCCGACGCCAAGAGCGACGTGCAATGCAAGAGCCAGGACCTCTGATCTAGAAGTGACTATCGACGGCCGGAAAGTTACCGCTCTAGTCGACACAGGAGCCGATTACTCGGTGATGAATGGAACATTCGCTGCGCAGCTGAGAAAAGTCACAACGGCTTGGGACGGCCCACAAATTCGCACCGCAGGAGGGCACCTCATTACGCCATCAGGACGATGCACAGCGCGAGTGACTGTCAAAGGACATACCTATCCTGCGACCTTTGTTGTGCTACCGCAATGCTCCCGCGAAGTGATCTTGGGTATGGATTTTCTTAATGAGCATCAGCCGATCATCGACCTGCGATCCAAGCTGATCACGCTTTCGACGGACGAAGCCATCGCTTCGATGAAAACTCGGGAAAATCACGTTGCCCTAAGTGTCCTGGAGGAAGAAGTGAGCGTCCCACCCCGTTCAAGCGTTATCGTGACCGTAGACGCCACAAAAGCCATAAACGCTGAAGCCATCATCGACGGCAACATGCAGTTGCTCCTAGACCGAGGAATCAACATCGCAAGAGGCATCGCACATTTGCGCAATGGCCAGGCCGAAGTACTGCTGACTAACTTCAGCGAAGAATACCGACACATCAACAGAGGAACGACGATTGCTTTCTTCGACAAAATATCTGACGTACGAGACTCCGCCCTCTCCGACCCCTCCGCAGAAGATTCGCCTGACCAAGAGAACTCGCCCACTTTCGACATCAATCCAGCCCTGCACCGGAACAGACAAGACCAGATCCGTAATCTGCTTTAAAGCTACAGTGAGTGTTTTTCGACATCGCCGAAGGTGCGACAGATGCCAATTTCCAAGCATCGCATTATAACGGATCAACACGTCCGACCTCTCCGTCAAAGTCCCTATCGTGTGTCACCGCGAGAACGACAAGCCATCCGGGTCCAAGTCGAAGAAATGCTTCGCGACGACGTCATCCAGCCTTCAAACAGTCCATGGGTGGCACCGGTTGTTCTAGTGAGAAAGAAAGACAGCTCACTTCGATTCTGCGAAGATTACCGCCGCTTGAACAACATAACAAAGAAGGACGTCTACACCATCCCCCGCATCGACGAGACACTGGACCGCCTCTGCAACGCCAAACATTTCTCATCGATGGACTTCAAGAGCAGCTACTGGCAAATTGAGGTCGACGAAAGAGATCGCGAGAAGACAGCATTCATCACTCCGGATGGGCTGTTTGAGTTCAAGGTGATGCCATTTGGTCTCTGTTCCGCCCCAGCGACGTTTCAGCGAGTAATGGATACAGTGCTGGCAGGCCTGAAGTGGCAAAGTTGTCTGGTATATTTAGATGACGTCGTTGTCGTCGCCTAGAACCTTGAAGAGCACCTCAAAAGACTTCGAACAGTACTAGACGCAATCTAGTCGTCTGGCCTAACCTTGAAAGCAGAGAAATGCCACTTCGCTTACGAAGAGCTCTGTTTCTAGGCCACATCGTTAGCATGGAAGGAGTACGCCCAGACCCGCAGAAAACAGCTGATATTGAACAGTTTCCACCACCGGCCGATAAGAAAGCAGTGCGAAGATTTCTCGGACTGTGCTCATACTACCGACTTTATGTGAAAAACTTTTCGCGCATCGCCGAGCCCCTGACCCAACTGACGAAGGCAGACGTGCCGTTTAAATGGGAAGCGCCGCAAGCAGAAGCCATCAAGGAACTTCAGCGTCGATTACAGTCCCCACCGATCCTTGCGCATTTTGATGAAAACGCCGATACTGAAGTTCATACCGACGCAAGCAGCGTGGGACTAGGCGCCGTCCTCGTTCAAAAAAGCGACAGGCTGGAGAAAGTCATCGCATACGCTAGCCGTCCCCTTTCCAAGGCCGAGGCTAACTATTCGACAACTGCGAAGGAGTGCCTTGCCATCATCTGGGCTACGTCAAAATTCCGCCCCTACCTCTACGGACGGCCGTTCAAGGTGGTCAGCAACCACCACACGCTCTGCTGGCTTACCAATTTGAAGGACACCTCTGGCCGACTCGCTCGATGGAGTCTGCGTCTCCAGGAGTTTGACGTCACCGTCGTTTACAAGTCCGGACGCAAAAACGCTGACGCCGATTGCCTCTCACGAGCCCCTGTTGATGCACCACCGCCGGACGACGATGAGGAAGCCTTTCTGGGACCCATCAACCCCAGCTCTTTTGCTCAGCAGCAACGCTCGGTCCCCGACCTAAAAGGCCTCATCGAGTACCTGGAAGGCAAGGTTTCTTTACCCCCCGCTTCATTCAAGCGAGGACAGTCTTCCTTCTGTGTGCAGAATGAGGTCATTGTGAAGAACAACTTTACAGCGAACAAAAGAGCCTACATCTTTGTTGTACCTACTTGTCTCCGCAAAGAAGTTCTACAGGCTTCACACGACGAGCCGACAGCTGGACATCTCGGGTTTACTCGCACCCTCCGCCGCATTCAAGACAAGTATTACTGGCCCCGACTGTCTGCCGATGTCGCACACTATGTGAAAACCTGCCGATATTGTCAGCGACAAAACACTCCTCCCACACGACCTGCAGGATTTCTGAGCGCCATTGAACCTCCCTCAAGGCCCTTTCAGCAGATTGGCATGGACTTGCTTGGCATTTTTCCAACGTCAACATCTGGAAATAAGTGGATCTTCATAGCGACCGACTACCTGACCCTCTACGCCGAGGCGAAAGCCCTACCGAACGGAACAGCAGCAGAAGTCGCCAATTTTTCGTAGAGTACATTCTTCTTCGACACGGCGCCCCCGATGTGCTCATCACCGACCGAAGAACAGCATTCACGGCGGAATTAATGCAAGCCATCCTGCGCTACAGCCAAACCAGCCACCCGAGGACAACTGCATACCATCCGCAGACCAACGGACTGACCGAGCGCCTGAACAAAACCATCGCCGATATGCTCGCTATGTATATCGATGCCGAACACAAAACCTGGGATGTATCCTGCCTTACGTCGTCTTCGCCTACAACACCGCAGTGCAGGAGACCACCCAAATGACGCCTTTTAGGCTCGTCCATGGGAGGGAGGCCACGACCACGCTAGACGCCATGCTGACCAACATTACAGAAGAAGAGACCGTCGACGTTGCCGCCTACCTTCAACGCGCAGAAGCTCGAAGGCTTGCCCGATTACGGATCAAAGATCAGCAGCGGTCCGACGCCAGACGCTACAACCTACGAAGACGCAACGCGGAATACAAGCCAGGAGACCATGTCTGGGTGTGAACGCCCATTCGCCGCCGTGGATAGAGTGAAAAGCTTTTGCGCCCCTATTTCAACTCGTACAAGGCTCTTCGTCGGCTGGGTGAACTGGATTATGAAGTCATCCCTGACGCAATGGCTGCATCCCAGCGACACCGCGTACAACCAGAACTTATCCATGTAGTCCGTCTGAAGCCGTATTATGCGCGCTAAAGGCCGCTGCATTTTTTCTATGCCCTACTTTCGCAAGATCCGTTTTTTTTCCTTACTAGTCGCATTATTTGTTTTAATTCATCGTGTCGATGCTTCTTTGAGAGGGGAGTAATGCCGCGAATATTTGCAGTGTGTTCGTTTTTCAAATCTGCCGCCACATCACTTTATCGCTTTGTTTGCGACGCAAGACGCGACTAGATTTATTTCGATTGATCGCAGGCAGGCAGAACTGATTCTACTTTGTTCCGGAATGTTCTAGTAACTTTGCGCTCTTTATCTCGAAAGTTCGCTATCAGCTTTAAATTGAGCACGGCCGACAGTGGCCGCCATTCTGTTCGACGACCGCCGAGCACGCTTGTCGCTTCCCCGCCGCCGAGTGATTCAGTCCATTTTGGGTACAAGTCAGCCCAATAAACAGTTCTTTTAGAAGACCCTTTCGTCCGTCTTCATCGCTGCTTCGACTGCCGTCACCACTACGTGACAATATGATTCATTCTTGTTGAGCACTGCTGTTTATGTTGCTGATTCATTGCCATTGTATTACCTTTTTCATTGTTGTGTTTGTGTGACATGGTCTGCGTATTGCCTGAGATTCTATCACTTGCTGTTTGCTTATAATTTTCGTGTATAACTGGCCATCGTCTTGCCTCATTGCCAATCAGTAACTTGTTGGTACCTTGCCAAGCATTACAAGGTTTTTGGTCTTGCACTCCTACTTCTGAAAGCAGAAGTACTTGCTGTTGGGCTAGTTGGTTCATCATAAAGTTGAATGGCACCTGGGAACAAACACAAGAAGGCATAGCAGTGGCGCTTTTTCTGTCTCTGTGTCTTCCTCTGTTTGTTCCGTTGTGCGTCATTCAACCTTATTCTGAAAGCAGTATATTGAATGAAATGCATTCACTATATAGACGTTTCCAATAAGTGCCCCCGGGTATCACCATATTTTTTGCTAGGCTGTTGCATACACCTAATGCTAGCCCCGTGGAAGCGGATACCTTTGGCCAAAAAAGCTGTTGGTGATTACAATCATATTACAGTGAACATTTTATATCTAGTCGAAGATTAAGCAATAGTTGCGAGAATTTTTTTTCATTCTGCTCATGAAGGTAACGAAATCATGTCGGTCGCAGGTGGAAGCTTCATATTTGTGCACACATCATCCACACACGAAGCAAATGCAAAAAAGTGGTGTAAATGTGACCAAGTGGTGAGAGCATTGATAGACTCACAGTGCGATAAATTTCATCACATTCCCAACCCAAGTCGTTAAACCAAAGTGCGCGCTCTTTGAACAATTTCATGTCATTACTGTTTTGCTGTTGTCAAAATTCCTCACTGTTCTATCACTTGCCCCCCCCCCCCCCCCCCCCCCCCAAAAGAACCAATTATGTTGCAAGAAAAAGATAAGCCTTGTGGCAAACAGTTCCTGGTGAACAAGCAACAGTAAGTGGTTCTGAGTGGAGAACCAGGCGGAGTGTTACTGCGAGAGCAGCAGCAATGTACTTGCAACCGACCTATTTGATTATTGCACTTGTGTACCCCTGCAGTGTATGCATGTGCTCTGTTAATAGCTAATACTGCAAGCTGCCACGGGAGCCAGCCCGCACAACACAATTTACTGTTTAAAACAAAATACAAAACTTTCAGCAATGAAAGATCTGATTTCATCTCATCACATGCTGTAATATTATGGAAAATAATATAACTTCCTCCTCTTTTTTTGATCAATCTTTATTGTGCGAGCAGTTGCACCATGCTTGCATTTATGACATTCGCTTCCTTCTGGAGGCGAACCATTTTCTTGCGTATTTTGTGCGCCTTGCGGTCGGACTTTGCCGCTGCCTCGCTTTCTCCTTTATGGAGGGCAACTAGCTGTTCTATAGCAGATCCTTTTCGCCTGTAGCGGCTCTTTTGGGGTTGCCTTCTTTTGGCGCTTGCGCCAGCATCAGTACTGATTTTTGCCCCTGCAGCGGCACTGCTGCTTGCGCCAGCACTGGCTCTGCTTGTGTCTCTGCTGCTGTTGCCTGCGATTTGCAGTACAGGTACTGCAGCACTGGCACTGCAAATGCGGCAGCTGGCCGCAATATGTGAGCGGTCGTCTCTGCTGCTTCCTTCAGGCAGGCTGTCCTCCCATGACAGGAGCACTTCTGAGCGGTCTAGTGCCTCACTGAAAACTGGCAGCTGCACATGACGAAACATACAAGACAGCATGTTATCTCAGAAAAGAGGTTAAATGTGTCCTAATATAATGCAATGACCCGCTCCTACTACATATTAAAAAACACAAACTTGTGATGGCCAAACTGGAAAGAAAGCGGCTCAAAATTTTGATTTTCGGAACATAACTAAATAGCAATATTAAGATCCCGACATGTAAATCACCATTTCCTTGCCCAAACTTTCACATCAACCATTGGGTTCAGTTCAGTTTTTTCCTGAATGCTGTTGCGGTGTGCAATCACCTTCCTTTAGGTTTATGTGACTCGAAATATTTTGTGGAGTTGGAGGATTTTTGTACGGCTCCTAGTGTTGGTGTTGTGATGAATGTTGGATTTTATGTCCTTAAAACGACTTGTGCGGCTAATGGCCTTATGGCTTTTATAATTGTGTGCCCCTCTTGCTTTAGCCAAAGTTATAGCTCGCAGTAAGCACAAATAAATAAATGAATGAAGATCTGAACAAGACAGTATACCAAGCTGATCAAAGTCAATAACAAGCAATATGTTAAACATGTGCATGCATGTGGGGCATGGTTGACCAAGGGTAAACCCAGCTGATGAGGTTGAGTTGAACAAAAGTACATGGGAGGTGAGGTGCGAACTCTGGCACGACAAGGCTCTGGGATTTGAAGAAGCAAGTGCCATTTCTGCTCCCCATATCCATTAATGCCCATGGTTGCGGAAGTAGCTTACGCTGCATACCCCCCCCCCCCCCCCCCCGGCGCCCGAGTCTGTCTAATGGTAAGCCCTGGTCATCACGATTCCAAAGGAATGATTGCTGGGTCAGTTGGTTCATCTTTCGAGGCTTAAAAACAGCAAGAAAAATGGGATGATACAGAAATATGCAATAGACAGCACTGAACCTGCAATTCAGTGTACTTTATGAGAAATGGCAATAAATACAGAAAGCATAAACAAAGAGCTTATATAAGAAAACGCAATACAATACAGATATTACTTATATACTTCGAACGAATACAGCGCAAAAAAGTTCAACCACAGAAGAGGGCAAGACACAAAGGACGCTTCTCTTTTGTGCTTATCTTTTTTTTTGCGCTGTCGTTTGTTCCAGGTATGAATAACCAACTAGTCCACCACTGTGTTTTATTCAATTACTTGGAGATTACAGATATTACATAGAAATTTATTATCTACTTTGCTCCTTTCCTTCAGTGTCCCTGTAGAGAAACAATAGTTCACACTAACAGCTTAAGATTCACAGGTTGCTGTATTACTCCACTGCATTCAAGCCCAGTTGCTAATGGAATCAATTTTGTTGATGGGTTTCTACAGGAGAGAAGGATGAAGGTGAAGCTGCATATGCACAGGTGTGAAAGATGAATTGTCATACAGCACCAGGAATATTAATATATCCCGAAAATAAAGACACCGAAATTATGGTGCGTACCATAATTTCATCTTACTAGAGACTTAAGTAGTATCCATCTGCATTGTGCGCCATTTTGACATATTCTCATCTGAAGAAAAGGGACGTAAAATAAACTAGCAATTCGCATAGAACTTCCTGTACAACAAAGCGGTCTTTACTCTGGCATAGTAACATTAAGTGTATGGGGAGACAGCCAGCTATATACCGATAAGTATAATTGCTAGAAAAAAAAACAAGAATTTATGGACGAGCAGTGGGAGTTACTTGGCTAGTTGGTTCACGCTTCATGACAAAGAACAACAGCACAAGGCAAAAATGTAGACGTTGATACCAGTGCTCATGTTTGTGAGAGGCCAACAATACATAATAAAAAACAGACACAACCGCTTGAGTCTGTTTTTTATTATGTATTGTTGGCCAGCATTTTATAAAGAATATATGTTCCGCACTGAGAAATGAACACCAATAGAATTCTGAAGTGATCTGAACGCCAAATAACATGCAATGTTGTAAATCACAAATTACCTCTAAACTTTCCTCGACTCACCCATAATCGTTGATGGGAAGGCAGCCAAGGAAACTGTGGAGCTGCCAATAGAAGATCCATGGGACAACAGGCGACCCAGTTGAACTCCTTGTCAATGTCAGCTGCCTGGACAAATAAAAATTATGTGAGCTATTAAATGTGTTGCAAAAATAAAAACATTTGAAGGTTGTGATCACAGCATTTCTCTCAGTGGATTAAGCTTCACTGTACACATTTTCAATACAAGAATAAAATTTCATAGATAAGTGTGTAATGCATATGCACAGGTACTGGTGAAGTTGATGCATGCAATTTACATTTGCAATGTGGCTAAACTACATCCTGCTATTTGCAGCTTTGCAATTGAAGCCACGACGGTGCATTATGATTCAGCTATTGTAATTCTAGCAATATCTTACGTTGTGAATTGCTAGATTTATTTCTTTCATATGTAAGACTGGACACGGGCTTTATAATCTTCAGAGGCTGGCGCTCAACAAAGAAGACGACGAGAAGCGCCGAACACTCCGAAGCTCGAGCGCCAAACGCTCGGTCGCTCGTGCGTGCTCTGGGCTGAACGCGGTCTCTGTTCTGTGCCTGGACGGTTCGGCTGGTTGTTTGTGACGCTGTGCTTGTTACTGTGGTGTGCTGTGGTGTGCTGTGTGTGCTGTATTAGTAGTGTGCTGGGTTCTTATTACAAGTGGTGGAGGTGCCAACGATCCCTCGCCCTGGAGCTTCACACCCGCGCATTGACTACTACCTCTGCAATGCCTGAGACCGTGACCCAAACCGCTTCACCGCTTCCGTCGGCTGTCTTCTGTTCCGGCGCCGCGCGGCAGCGTGACCCGACCATCTTCAGCGGCGCAGATCACACGGATGTGGAGGATAGGTTGGCCTCCTATGAACGCGTAAGCGCATATAACAAGTGGGACGATAGCGTCAAGCTCACCCACGCTATCTTTTATCTGAGCGACGTAGCCAATCTCTGGTTTCGAAACCACGAGGCTGACATCTCAAGCTGGGCAGCTCTAAAAACCAGTCTGACAGAAGTCTTTGGCCGTCCCGCCGTGCGAAAGCTTCGCGCCGAGCAACGCTTGCGAAGTCGGGCCCAGCAAACCGGTGAAAACTTCACCAGTTATATAGAAGATGTCGTCGACCTCTGCAAGCGTGTCAACCCTTCTATGAACTAGGCCGACAAGATCAGACACATTATGAAAGGCATTGAGGATGATGCCTTCCAGATGCTTGTCGCCAAAGATCCCAGACTGTCTCCGGTGTCATCGGCTACTGCTAAAGCTTCGATGAGCTGCGCAAACAACGCCTTTCTACCCGGCGTGCAGGCATACAGGAGGCCGCACTTTGCAGCTTGGCTCTGCCACGGGACGGGGCTCTGGACCAACAGTCGCTCCTCCAGAGCATCCAGCAGTTTGTACGTGAGGAAGTCGCACGCCAGCTATCTTTGCCTACCTGCCCGCCTACGCCTGCGCCGTCGCTCACTCCCAACCTATAGCGTGTTATGGAGGAGCAGGTCGCTGAAGTCCTGCCACCTCCTTCTCAGCCACCCCTGATCGCGGCTCCTCTTACGTACGCCGATGCCGTGGTGCGGTCGCGGCCCTCACCTGCTGCCCCTATCTACAGGCCACCTACCCGGCAGTTAGAACCCCAGCGACCTGCAACCCCACCTTACCGTCCGGTTGTCCGCCCCCGATCACAGCCGCAGCACTCAACCCCTGGCGCACACAAGACACCCGCCCTATTTGCTACGCCTGTGGCGTCGCTGGTCACGTTGCTCGTTTGTGTCGCAGTCGTGACCACCGTCCTTACGATTATAGGCGTGAGCCGACGTACGACCTTCCGCCGTCGACCTCGCCTGCGTCACACTTGCCGCCTCCGGTTTCTTCTTCTCCTAGTTACCATCCCCGCTCCCACCGCTCGCCGTCCCCTGGCCGTCGTTCCCGTTCCCCAATGCTCCGTCGCCAACCCGCCGTCCACGCGGAACACTAGCCACCGCAGTTCCGGAGGCAAGAACTGCGTCACCAGCGGCTCACTCAAGAACTGTTTCTGCGCCTGCCAATATTATTACCGTTTTCGTTGAAGGAGTCGCCGTCGAAGCACTTGTTGACACTGGCGCAGCCGTTTCGGTTCTCAGTAACACCCTCTGTCGCAGACTCAAAAAAGTGACGACGCCCCTTCCTCCCGTTTCTCTCCGGACGGCCAGTGCTCTGGACATTCGACCGTTAGCCGCCTGCACCGCCCGCCTGCTCATCGGGAACGTTCCCTCCACAATCGAGTTCATCGTCCTCGCCCGCTCCTCTGAAGACGTTATCCTTGGCTGGGACTTCCTCTCCTCACATCACGCCGTTATTGATTGCACCCGTGCTCAGCTTGACTTGTCGCCCTGCAGTGACGCCCCCTTGGACGTAACCGGTGCTGCTGCCGCTACTGTGGTCGTCTCAGAGGACACAGACGTTCCACCTTTCTCTTCAGTGCTGGTGCCTCTTTCTTGTGCTGCGCTCTCAGATGCAACAGTGACTTATACCTCCTCTTTACGATGCGCTGACCAGAAGTCTGTTTTGCTGCCTCATGCTGTGCTGACAATTGTTCGTGGCTTCAGCGCTGTTTATGTGGCCACCCCGTTCTCCTGCCCTACCACTTTACTCCGTGGCCAATCGCTTGGTAGCGTTGCCGTTCTCGATCCCGCCTCCGCATACCCCCTCGTCGATAGCGTGGCCGGCCTTCACGTCAGTGCCATTACGCCTGTTCTCATCACAAATCAGTCGTCTGTAGATATTTTTCAACGTTCCATCGACGCCGCCGTGACGTCTACCCAACGAGACCAGCTTGTAGCCGTTCTGCAGCGTTTTCAAGCTTCGTTTGTCTACCAGCAACCTTCCTTGGGCCGCACCACCACCGTTACCCACTGTATTGACACTGAAACCCATTCCCCTTTGCACCAACGTCCGTACCGCGTGTCAGCCGCTGTGCGTAGCATCATCGACGGCCAGGTGACCGACATGCTCCAGCGTCACGTGATACAACCGCCGCACAGCCCGTGGGCATCGCCAGTGGTTCTGGTCAAGAAAAAAGACGGTTCCATTCGTTTCTGCGTGGACTACCGTCGTCTGAATAAGATTACACGCAAGGACGTTTACCCTCTCCCCCGTATCGACGATGCCATTGACTGCCTGCAGGGCTCTGAGTTCTTTTCTTCAATGGACTTGCGCTCCGGTTACTGGCAGGTGCCGATGGCGGAAGCCGATCGCCCAAAAACTGCATTATTCACACCCGACGGGCTCTATGAATTTAATGTCATGCCTTTCGGCCTCTGCAATGCACCCGCCACATTCGAGCGCATGATGGACAACATACTCCGAGGGCTCAAATGGCACACATGCCTTTGTTACCTAGACGACGTTGTAATCATTTCCCCAGACTTTCCGTCTCACCTCCAGCGCCTCGAGACTGTTCTTCGCTGCCTGGCCGACGCTGGCCTCCAACTTAATTTGAAAAAGTGCCGCTTCGGAGCTCGGCAGCTCACCATTCTCGGTCATGTCGTATCGAAGGATGGCGTTCTCCCGGACCCGGCCAAGTTGCGAGCTGTGGCCGAATTTCCAAAGCCCACTTCTGTAAAAGACCTCCGCAGCTTCGTCGGCCTCTGATCCTACTTCCGCCGCTTTGTCCGCAATTTTGCCACTATCGTCGACCCCCTGAACAAGCTCCTTTCCACCCACGACCTTTCGGCCTGATCGCCAGCCTGTGATGAAGCGTTTACGACACTTCGTCGCCTCCTCACCACTCCACCAATTCTGCGTCACTTCGACCCTCGTTCTCCGACGGAACTCCACACCGATGCCAGTGGCGTCGGCCTCGGTGCCGTACTCGCTCAACGCAAGCAAGGCTTTGACGAATACGTTGTCGCTTACGCTAGCCGGACACTCACAAAAGCTGAGGCCAACTATTCTGTCACCGAGAAGGAGTGTTTAGCCATCCTTTGGGCGATCGTCAAATTTCGCCCCAAGCTGTATGGGCGCCCTTTTGACGTTGTAACCGATCACCACGCCCTCTGCTGGCTGTCCTCTTTGAAAGATCCCTCTGGCCGACTGGCGCGATGGGCTCTGCGACTCCAAGAGTACGACATTCGGTGTTATCTATCGTTCCGGCCGCAAACATGCTGATGCCGATGCCCTCTCACGTTCCCCTGTACCTTCTGAGACAGCGCCTTGTATATCCGCCCTGCCTTCTTTCAATATTGAGTTCGCTGATATGGCTTCCGAGCAACGCAAAGACCCGTGGATCACTTGCCTTTTTGATCTCCTATCTGGCCAATCGTCTCGACCTCCTTCCCGTGCTCTCGGTCGTCAGTCCCACCATTTCACCATCCGAGACGAGCTCCTTTACCGCCGCAACTATCTCCCGGATGGTCGCTAGTGGCTCCTCGTCATTCCGACACATCTGCGCTCCTTCATTTTCTCTTCCTACCACAATGATCTCCGGTGTGCCCATGCCGGATTCTTGAAGACTATCACCCGTCTACGACAGCAGTACTACTGGCGTGGGATGGTCCGTTACGTTCGTCAGTTCGTTAAGTCCTGCACCACATGCCAGCGACGAAAACATCCACCTCGCCGACCCGCCACTCCTATGCAGCCGCTGCCTTGCCCAGTACAGCCCTTCGAGCGTGTTGGCATCGACCTCTACGGCCCTCTTCCCAGCACATCAACCGGGAACCACTGGATCATCGTTATCCTTGGCCACCTTACACGCTATGCATGAAACGTCGCCTTTACCATCCTCTACAGCCCACGACATTGCATTCTTCACTCTCCATCGCATCATTCTTCGCCATGGTGCGCCAAAAGGGCAGCTCAGTGATTGAAGTCCGCCCTTCCTCTCTGAAGTTGTAAAAGCTCGCCTTCTGGAATTCAACAATGTTCACCGCACCAGCTCCGCCTACCATCCCCAGACAAATGGCATGCTTGAGCGTTTTAACCGCACCCTTGGCGACATGCTGGCCATGTATGTTGCTTCCGACCATTGTAATGGGCCCGCGTTCTCTCTTTTGTCACGCTAACAACTCCGCTGCTCAAGCCACCACCGGATTCTCTCCGCACTTTCTCCTGTACGGCCGTGAGCCTTCTTGCACAATGGACACCGTTCTACTTTACCGCCCTGATTCTTCCGAATTTACAACTCTTTCTCAAGCCGCAACTTATGCCGAAGAATGACGACAGGTTGCCCGGTCCTTCATTTCTCACGCATAGCAGCAGCAGAAAATCACCCGTGATCCCCCTGCACTTCCTCCCGCTTACCTTCCTGACTCTTTGATCTGGCTCTGGGTACCTTTCTCAAGTCCCGGCCTTTCCTCGAAACTCGTTTGCAAGTACCAGAGACCCTACCGTATTCTTCAGCAGACATCCCCCGTCAATTACCTCATCGAGCCCTTTACGCCATCCCCTGATCATGGTCGCTGAGGCGACGTCATTGTGCACACGACCCGCCTCAAACCATACTACGACCCCGCCGTCATTGCATCGCCCTAGGGCGCCAGGACGGCTCCCTTTCGCCCGGGGAGAATTGTAAGACTGGTCTTCGACTTTGGAATCTTCAGAGGCTGGCGCTCACACAAAGCACACAAAGCAGTTAGAGAGCGAAGAGCTAATAACTAAAAACAAGAAAGAGCTTGTTCCTAACGTTCCGAATTGTGAATGTGTTATGATTTAAAACATAATCTAAAGACGATTGCTGAACTGTCTGTCAAGAGCGCTGGCGTTTCAATGATAGATTGAAAGTGCGCCTTGTGTGGAAAAATCACCCGGTCATATACGTGGCTTGCCAGAAAGCAAGCTGACATCCTATTGAAGTTCGCTGGACAAAGTAAAGGGCCAGAAAACCTACGTCTTTAATACTAGCGCACCATCAGCGTATTTATGTGCCCACTGTCGGAATTTGCGCGTTCCTCTTCATTCAATAAAGTCCATCATTCTCGTGAACTAAAGCAAACTGGCGCAAGGCATTTTGGAGAAAAGATTACGCAAATTTCCCGCCGCTCTGGGTAAGGATCTAAACTACAAACTTATATATAAGGACATGGCCATCTACAACAGACGTAAGGTGGCACTATTTGTATGCAGGTGAACCTTGATTTAAGAAAGAAAATCAGTTTTGCACATAATTTATTGAACGTTGATATACCGTGCACCGCAATTGTTTCGCTTGCGCAAAGAGAGTGGGAAAGGGTAGAGAAGAAGGTTCCGAGTAGCAAGTCGACAGGACAAGATGCTATTCCGATTACGTTAATAATGAAGCCGGACTAGAATCCGAGCAAACATTAATGAGGGTACTGAACAAAATGTTAGTAGATTGGAAAAGCCCTGATGGATGGTGATTAAACATAATTAACATGCGATATAAATAAAGGAAATCAAGGCTGACATAAACAATTACCGTCCCTTAACAGTGACGTCTGTGGTTAACAGAGTGGTCATGATCGCTATATAGGACAGGATGTAGAGTTCCGTGGAGAACGAGGGGGAATTAGGGGAGCTACATAATGAGTTTCGGAAACAAAGGAGGTTGGAGGACAATCTGTTTTCATTGACGCAGTCAATATAGATTGCCTGAAAAGAACACGGGCCCCTATTGCCAGCATTTTTGGATATACTGGGCGCGTTGGAAGTGGAAGTTGGAGTAATTAATTTTTAAAAGATCTCTCTCTCTCCCTCTCTCTCTCTCTCCTTATATATATATATATATATATATATATATATATAGAAGCCAACAGTCACCGAAACAGAGGTGCATAGGAGAATACTGTAGGGCTAATTTGTAGGGCTAATCAATTGGTTTAAGAAAAATTACATATAAGCCGAAAAAACAACCGTGCCGCTGGTGGGATCCGTACCCACGACCTCCGAATATCGCGTCCTGTGCTCTACCAACTGTGGTACGACGACAGCTGTCCAAGGTGCTGATTTCGCGGGTATTTAGTTTTGCGTGTGTTCACCAGCGCCACCCTCGTACATAGCGCTTTGTATATATATATATATATATATATATATATATATATATATATATATATATATATATATATATATATATATATATATATAGTATATATATATATATATATATATATATATATATATATATATATATATATATATATATATAGCAGACAGTTAAAGGAAATGAGGGGCCCGTTTGACAAATTTATGAAGGGAGCCAACAGTCACCGAAACCAAGGTGCACAGGGGAACGTTAATTTTTTTTTATTAATGTGTTATGCTTATCTGTGGGATAATAATACTTAGATTAATAAATCGCTTAAAGAAAATTACTTATAAAGCAGCAGAAAAAACAATCATGCCGCCGGTGGCATGGTTGTTTTTTCTGCTGCTTTATAAGTAATTTTCTTTAAGCGATTTATTAATCTAAGTATTATTATCCCACTGATAAGCATATATATATATATATATATATATATATATATATATATATATATATAGTATATATATATATATATATATATATATATATATATAGATATATATATAATATATAATATATATATATATATATATGAGTGTGTGTGTGTATACACTAACAGAGTGCTTATAAAATGGGCAAAAATGGATTAGGCACGGATGTCCTCTGTCTCCTTTGTGGTCATGTTGTACCTACAAGGCTTAGAGACCGAACTAGAGAGGAGCGGACTGGGCTTCAACCATTCTTGTTTCAAACACGGCGAACGGATTAAACAGTCATTACAGGGACTAATGAACCAAGATGATATAGTGTTGGTGGGCTGACAATAAGGAACAGTTGCAGAAGTTGATAGACATCTGCGGTATAGAGGGAGATAGATTAGGTTTCATGTTTATTAAGGAAAACCTGCAGTTATGATATTTAATGATGCGGGCGCGCGAGCAAAGATTACAGGAGTTCACGCTAGAAGTAGTGGATAAGTACAAATATCTTGAGGTGTGGATAATTGAGGGTGCGGAGTATTTGACAAATCATGAAAAAATATGCAATAAATAAAGCAAGCAGGAATGTAGCTGTCATGAAAAGCAGGACACTGTGGAATTATAATAGGTACGAAGTGGTAAGAGGGATCCGGAAAGGGGTGATGTTTCCTAGTCTGGCTTTCGGCATTACGGTCCTGGGCTTGAGATCAGATGTTCAAGCAAGGTTAGAAATCAAACCACGTGGCGTAGGGAGGCTAGCTTTTGCAGCACATGGCAATACTCCTAATCAGGGGTACAGGGTGACATGGGATGAGCGTCGTTCGAGAACAGAGAAGCTAGCAGTAAGATAGCATTTGAGGAGCGAGTAATAAAAACTGGGGAAGAGCAGGCACCTATAAAAGTTTTTAGGTATATATACATGAGAAACGTGTACACAATATGGAGAAAATGAACAAGAAAATTGACAAGGAAATATCTGGACAGCAATTGGGGGGAAATCAGGAATTATCGGCTAAGAAAGTGTTAAAAAAACATAGAGAGCTCTGTGGAAATCAGGGATGCTGGCGAAATCGGCACTGGGAACATACATGATCTTTAAGCAGGAAATTTCTAAAGAAAATATCTATGATAATTGTACCGTATACTCTTGTTAGAGGCCAGGACGAGAGTTTTTCAGAATCCGACATATAGAGTCAAGCACCATGATATAGATACATTGCGCGGTGGATGTGGGGAGGAGGAGGAAACGGCTGAAAACTTGATACTGTTCTGGGCTTCAGCCAACAGCGGAAAACAGCGGGGTGGATTTATTCAAAGCATTGGCGGCTAAGGACATTGAAGGAAACAAATGGCGGTGGTTTTGCTCTGGTTAAATCTGCAGTGAAGCGATAGCTACAGCAGGCCGAGTAGAACTTGGTCACGTGACCGACCACGTGAAGAACCACGTGATCATCACGGGCGCCGCGCCGCCGGGAGCTGCTCCGCATCACGTGATCAACCACGTGAAAGCGTGGCGGAGGAGCTATAGTGTGGCAGCGCAGCCACAGGGTGGCGGTGCCGCCACTGCCACGGCGCCGCCACGGCGAAGGCTCGGAATGATACCGTAATGTAGCTATCGCAACAAAAAAGATTTTAAGTGGGTAGAAGTAACCAAGCGTAGGTTATGTGATTGGTGGCTAAAACGAAGACAAGAGTAAAATTTTTACCAGTCATGGCTAGGTGGCTTGAGCCAGCGCCAGATTTAAAGGGTTCAGCATCCATCCATCCATCCATCCATCCATCCACCCACCCACCCACCCACCCACCCACCCACCCACCCATCCATCCATCCATACATCCGTCCGTCCGTCCGTCCGTCCGTCCGTCCGTCCGTCCGTCCATCCGTCCGTCCGTCCGTCCGTCCGTCCGTCCGTCCATCCATCCATCCATCCATCCATCCATCCATCCATCCATCCATCATCCATCATCCATCCATCCATCCATTCCATCCATCCATCCATCCATCCATCCATCCATCCCCATCCATCCATCCAGAGTTGAAGGAAAATGAAAAAAATCAATTTACAACGAGTGAAGTATAGGCTAGCGCGGCGCAAGCTGCCACCCGATAGAAAGAGTAAAGCCATTATCATCCATCCATCATCGATGAACCTCTCCCGGACAGGTGCTGTACCTAGCTGTTACCCTCGTTGCGCGTAAGGCAAAATTTAAACGCGTTCAGATCCGCATTCGGGATTACTGGATACAAGCGCCCAAATTGCTCCTCCTTTTTGGAACCACAGTTTATCACACACCGAGCACCGACTGGCCTAACGAATTTGCCCGTATCTGAAGCTCGTACGACCTGGTCGCCGCGGGCCCACATTGCATCACGTGGCTGATTTACAGGCGGCACAGTCAGTGCTGACTAGTTGCTCGTCTACTATGGTTCGTCGAAGCCGCTTATCGATAGCGCTTTCGACGCTGTCGCTTGTACGCTGTCGTGAGTGCGGCATGCCTCGGCATCCTTCGCTGGTTTAGGGGTCCACCGTGAAGTAAGATACCTACTGCGTATTTTCTTTCCGCAAGACCAATTTTTTATCCAAAGGATTCTTCCTCTTACCATGATCTTGAACAGCGATAGAGTAAAGACATCCAAAGAAATTTCCGGCTACCGCACCTCGTGCAAAACGCTCCCAAAAAGATAACAAACGCAGAAGTAACGGGCAGCACAGCGCTTAGAGTCACTATTCTTCCTGTATCCGTTGTCTTTCTCGCTGTGTCTTGTAGGATGCTGTACCAACTAACCCAAACATTCATATAACTTCGGCCTGTACAACTATCAGCTTTTTGTTCGCAAGTGGTCACTGTAGGATCATTTTTGCGGCGACGCGTCTAGTGTCCCTCTTAAAGGTGACGAACGAGACACGATGATGCTCGTTGCTCCTCCTCAGCTGGGCGTCTGCCATGGCACACTTCGAGTCAGGGCTGCGCCGGCCGTCCACGCCTTGCACTAACTTCGTCCCCTTCACGTGCGGTTAGCGCTCACCTGTGATCCTTGCCCACATGCCCTGTGCAGGGTTTTAGTCGTGAAATTCCCTCTGTGTTGTATATGGTCCTAGATCGTGGAATACGTCTCATAAAAGGCATTTCCTCTAAAATGAGTGGGCAAGCATGGAGAGTGATAAGAATGCGCTGTCCATGTCGGC